>VDFB02046304.1:23232-48286 GCA_007258455.2 Sequoia sempervirens | reverse complement strand
ATGAAAGGATAGGGGGTGGCCTTGGTAAAAGACGGGAGACATGAGACTAATGGAATTGTCATATGATTTTCAAGGACTATGTCATACAAGGACAATAAGACTATGACGGTCAATGACATGATATTTCGTGAATCGTGTATGACCGAAAGATAGACATGTCAAGAGTTTTCTCAAAGCATGATTTATGTGTGCCAGTTTTATGTCAAGACCAAGGTAGGTGGGAAAATGGGCCGGAATGATAGGGCTTAGATGGATGTCCATCATGCATGAGGAAGGCATGGGAAATGGGGCTTTGCCCCAAGTCTTGTAAGAGTCCACATATGACGATTTATTTGGCCTTTGTTTGCAGGAGGTTTCATCATGGTACTTACCCAGGGCGCCTGTTTGCCAGGTTTTCACCATTGGATGAAATTTTTCTCTTTACTATTTTTTTTGAATTTTTGATTTTTTTGGTGTCACCAAACATGCCTGTTTGCTAGGTTTTCATTAGGGTGATGATTTTTTGATTTTTGATTTTTTTTGTATTTCTAATTTTGTGGATAGCTTTAGATAACCACTGACTGTTCTGAATCCACTGATGGTGCCGATGTAGAGACTGGTGCCATGATATGCCAAAAATGACCTTGTTGAAGGAGTTGTCTTGTCAAGATCGTAGCACTTGTATACAACTAATCGATGTCATTGTGATCCTTTCTAATACTAGAATTGGCCTTATCAAAATACGCACATCACAATAGAGTGCCATGAGAGTCCTTGTGGTAAAGAGTTGTTGCCATGATGTGACGGATTTGTGACGTAGGATTTTTGGACTTTAGGCGAGATATAGGATTATGACAAATGATGGTAGACGTGGAAAGGTTGTTTGGACGTTTGGATGAATGACTTTTTATTTTCCAAACTTGGGATGGTGTATGACGGATTTTGGAGGGATGGCGTTTGGAACCAACACTTTTATATGCCTTGATTGATGACCATTTTGAAGGAGGTGGACATGTGTTATATGTGGGAGTCCTCTTGTATTGTGGCTCCACATTGTGATTGACTTTTGTATTTGACTTGGTGTCTTTGTTTGATCCATCTTTCTTTGGGATCCATTTTAATTTCATTTGTCCACTTGTCCTTTTGTTTGATTCAATGGTCTTTGACAATTGATTTTGATCTTTTGACTTGTAAGACTTTTGTTTTTGTTGGTTCCAAAGGGGAGGTTGATTCATCATAGAATGACAGTTGATGGTGTGGGTGGAGGGGGTGTTGGCAGCAATCTTATGACAAGGATTTCTCATGGACTCCATTTTGACATTTGTATCTGACAAGGTTGCCCCCAGTATCGAGGAGGTACCACTGACATCGTTTGATTTTCTATCTGAGGAATAGCCAAGACCTTGATGTCTATAATTTTCCTGAAGCTGTATTGGTTCAAGAATGCCTTGCTCATGTATGCCTAGTCCTTTGCCTTGATATTGCATGCTTTGAAAGATTCTGTTTGCGATGGGGTATTTGTTTTTTTGAAAGCAAGATGCTAACCCATCATTAGGTATTGGATACTGTCACTTGTAATATTTTCATCTGCGAGAAAGCCTGCTCTGACAAAGACAGATGACCCTAAGTGATAAAGTGTCTTAGCTTCATTGTCTTGTTGGACATATTCTTGACTAATATTTGTGGTCTGATCTTGTGACATGTCAAGTTCAGATGATTCTGTTGGTGCTTCCAAACAAATGTCGAAGCCATCATTATGGTCAGTGTCATAGAGTCCAGTAAATTCAGCTATAGCTTGATCATTTTCAAATATGTCCATATTGGAATACTCTTGTGCTTGAGGAATATTGTCTATGTGTGTAATGGAGGCAAGTGTCTCATTTTGGAAACTATCAATAGTCGAGGCCTGTATAGGATTGGAAAGTGTTTGATCATGAATGGCGTAAAGGTCAAGGAGTGGATTGTTTTGGATTTCTTGGTCAATGGTAGGGTCTTGGTCAAGGATGGGGTTGTCATAGATTTGGACTTCTTGGTCAATGGTAGGGTCTTGTTCAAAGATGGGGTTGTCATGGATAGGTGTGTTTTGGATGTCATGATTGTCTTGAAGGACTTCATGGATGGGCTGAAAGATTGGGTCATGGGATGAACTACCTTGTTTTTGACATGAGGGTGACATTATAAGGTCATGCTTTGGGCTTTCATTTTGACATGTATCCTCAAGTTTAGACAATGGGATTTGACTTTGAGCAATGACAAAATTTTCATGACTAGATGTGGCTTGTGAGGGGATGACTTGAAAATGATTAATGGATGAAGGACTAGGATAGGACATGGGGACTTGGACGGGACTAGTATGTGAAGGACTAGGATATGACATGGGTACTTGCATTGGACTAGTATGTGAAGGACAAGGGTAGGACATGGGGACTTGGACTGGACTAGCATGTGAGGGACAAAGATAGGACATGGAGTCTTGGACTGGATATGTCATGGAGTCTTGGACTGGATTAACTATTGAAGGACAAGGATATGACATAGAGACTTCGACTGGATTGGTGTAAGGCTGATTGAAATAGGACATGGAGACTTGGACGGATCGGTATGGTATGATGTGGGGACTTGACATGAGTTGGTAGATGGTTGATAAGGGAGGCAGACTTGGACGTGATTAATAGGTGAAGGTTAGCATATGATGTGGAGGTTTGGAATGGACTAGTTGATAGTTGGCTTCCCTTGTCAAGGTTAGGATAAGGGTGATAAGTGGATCTTTGTTGTGAATTAATGGCAGGATTTGTGTCAAGTGACTGTTGATTGTGAGGGTAGACAGATGGTGGCAAAGTATTTATGTCAAAGCCTTGTGGTAACTTAGCCCCTTCGTCCAAAAGCATGGCTAGATACCTTTGAGGGTCATGTAAGACTGATTTTTTTACAAAGGAGAATATATCAGGATTTTGCTTTGTAGCTTCTATGTCTTTGAAATATACTCGTCCATTTTGGTCTCTTTCTATGAATGGCTAAAAAATGTTTTGTGATGAAGATGGCATGTTCATGGAAGATTGCATGTTCATGTTGTGAAATGGGTCAGAAAAGGTCCAATGTTTTTTCATGTCGTAAGTGTTATTGTCGATGTTGGGATAAGAATCTTGTCCAAAGTTTTCCATTTGTCGTTGTTGTCTTTGAAGCCTAGTCTCAACCGTAAAAGGGATTTTCTCAAATAGAATGATGAGAATGACAACTAAATACAAGGATGACACTAGCCTATGTTTTTTGGATTTTTTGGATAAAGGATGACAATGCAAGACTATGTTTTTGGATTTTTGACAATAAGGGATGCAATATGACAATATTGTCTAAAGAAAATGACTAATGCCAAAGGACAATGAAGACTAAGATGACAAGTTATGCCACTATTTTTTTGTATTTTTGGAATAAAGGATACAATGCAAGATAATGATGACGTTTTCCTAAGAAAATGATTAATGCAAGATGACAAGGTTGTCAAAGCCAATATGAGGACTAAGATGATGATGTTTGACTAAGGACTTAATGTTATAAATGCCATGTCTAGGTTCAAAATGATGACTAAGATGAACAATGCAAAGTCTAAGTTCAAAATGGGGACTGAGATTGTTTTTTTGATGTTTTTCTCAAAAGTTTGATTTGTCCAAGGTCGATTGTTTGTGTCCATATTTGTGAATATTGTGTATAATGTTTGAAAAATCCAACAAGCACTTGACAAGCACAATGTTTTGGGTGTAAACAAACACACATAAGAAAAGTACAATCCTAAAAGGCTAATAGGCCAAGGGTTTGTATACTTGGTATAGCCCACCGATATACCCCAGATTGGTGATAAACACCTTTCCTTCTCGAGAGCGGATAGCTTAGAATTTTGGTGGCATTGACTCCCCTCCACGGCTCATTAACGTCATTCGAGCACACCAAATTCGAATTCTTGGGTAGTGACTTTCCAATAACTGCTATCTCTACTCAAGCGGATCAGTAGTGAGTGTCTTCGGACATGATACTTTACCCTGCACTATACCAAGCAACGGCCAAAGAATGGTTGGACACTAAAATAAGGGGTATTTAATTCGGGCATTCCGTTCGTGGAGCATGATCCATGCAGCGAGAGTCCCCTTTCGGATCCATCTTGTCGGAACCACACTCGTGATTCTTGGGTTTTCCCCAAGAACCCACTTTTATATACTGGCTGGAAGTCCCTCGGTGTCAGGGTGCTATCGGTCTGAGTCGTTCTAGGGTGAGTACTTTTTCTCACCAGAACAGGCCCAAGTTCTAAAGTCAGTAACTGTTTCTCTTACACCTAGGATCGCTTGAAAGTGCAAGGGGAGATGATACTTCGATTACTAAATTGTAAGGGTGACACAACATAAGATGGGTCTGGTTTTCTGATCACCTAGTTTTCACAAGGTGAGAGCATAATCACCTACCACCTTCAAGCACAATCAAACATAAACAAACACGCATTCATTTTAAAAGCACCAAAATGAAGTGTTTTCTACACTAGAAATCACAAACACGTTGTTTGAGAAATGAGTCTTTGACAAGCGTAGCTGCAAAACCACATGTCAGTAGTTTGAATATATGTCTTTGACCCATGGAAAACTCCAACGCCACATACTGCCAACAAAGATTAGTAACAAAAATAAAAAATAAAAACTTAAATGAAAACAACAAACTTAAAATAGTGATAACTTCCTCCAAACTTAACAAAATTTTAAGTGGTAGATATCCATGGAAAGCTGAAAATTAAATCTTCAAAACCCAGAAAATATTTTCCACAATTCTGCACAAAAAAATGTTATATGCAAAAGAAAATGCGGGTTTTAAAAATGAAATTAAAAAAAATAGTGATCACTAAAACAGCCATAACTTTGTCAAATCTTAACAAAATTTAAAACCGTTTGATATTCTGGAAAGCTGAGACTGAGATCTACAAAACCCAGAAACCGTTTTAAAATCTTTTATTCGCCCATTTTTCTGTGCTCAAATGAAGGTGACGGGATTTCGTATGACTTCTTGGCTGTAACCTGCAAAACAGTGAAAACAAACAAGAACACACACAAATTTCTCTACAAAATGTCGGGTTCACCAATGTAATCAAGGAAAAAATAGATTTTGTTAGATGGTTAGATCAAATAACATTAAAATCCATTAAATATAACAAAACACAAAGGAATACAATGAAAGCAAAAGGCAATTATATCACCTGCATTCTCCATCTTCCATGATTGACCTTTGTTACACCTCTTAGCTTGCAGTAAATAAAGATGCCCTCAGATTTGTATGAGCAACTATGACAAATGACAAGACTAAAACAAGTTTTGAAGGATTTACTCAAAATCTAAATACCTATGTCTAAAAGCCTATGATTGACAATGCCTATGCCTTGATTAAATGACTACAATAATAAATAATGAAATTGCCTATGGAGATTTAAGTGTGAAAGCAAAGTAAATGCCTATAATAATTACGCAAAATGTCAAAATGAGCGTGTGTTTTTGTGTCATCGAAAAGTGAGAAGATGGCATTTTATAGAAAATGCCATTTCGAATGGATGGACGAGATAAATTAATGAAGAGAACCTAAAATGAGCGATCCAGATTACACCTAAGAATCCCTAATTAGGGTTAGGGAAAAATATTTAATCGAACGATCAGAATAAAATCAGATCGACGGTGGAAAATAAATGAGACAATTAATTAGAACATAAAGATTTTCGAAAAATCAAGAAGATAAGATTGCCTGATTTGCAAGATTCAAAAAATCAAAGAGATAAGATTTGGACTGAAGATAAGATTTGGAAAATCAAGAATCTGCCCGATTGCTTGATTTTTGGAAGATTAATTACCAATTTGAATTAAATTAATTCAAATTATGGATTTTATAAGATAATAAATAATCTTTTTCAGATTATTTATCAAAAAAGACTGACAGTTAAGATTGACATAACATTTTAAATAATTTAATTTATTTAAAATGAGAAGAATATGAAATTGGCAATTAAATAATTAAATTTAATTATTTAATTTAGCAGATAAGATCAATTAATTAAATAAATTAATCAATTTATTAATTGGACAATTGTGACATTAAATAAATGACAAGAATTAAATAAATTAAGAAATTTATTTAATTAAGGGAAGACTTAGCCAATTAATAACGTATTTAATAAATAAATAGAATTTATTTATTTAATAATCATGAAGAATAAAAGGACAAGAATTAATTAAATAATTATGAATTATTTAATCAATAGTCGAATGTGGACCAAGGACATAATTAAATGTCATAATTATGGTAGGACGAAAGTGGTAAAAATAAAGCTTGCAGGCCTAGGTCATTTTTAGGTGTCTACAACTAATTTGCATCATCTTCAAATTCCTCATGGTTTAGCTGCTATAGGTGTCCGAAGTGAAGATTTAGTCAGAAAAAATCAGTTTAGTGTCCAGTTTGGCCAAAAATTGTAAACTGGTATTGTGGGATCACCCCATTGATCCAAGTTCCAAACCTACGACCTACCCATTAACAAAGGGGACAAATTTTGTGCTATATAGGGGCTTGCCTTAGTCAAACTTTGTGTTAGTGTTTCCATTTCCACAATGACAATTTCAATGATAAAACACCTTAATGGAAAGCAAAAAAATGAGGAATGAACAAAATGCACTGCAACTCACCACCCTTCAATGGAATCCTTGAAGGACTCAAGACATAGACATCTCTTCAAGGGTCTTGGATCTTTTTTGATATATTTTCTTGAATGCTTGAATGATTGAAACCCTACAACAATGTTAGCTTTCACACAACATGAACATGAACACACATAAACTTTTGGATGATGTTGGATCTTGAATTGTTCTAATATTGCTTTGATATGTTGCTCTTGAATGCTCTTGACAATAGTATTTGCTCAATTGTGTATCCTCCACAGTCTTAGATTTCAAATGGTAAAATAATTAGGTATTTATAAGTGTTTATTCAATTTTTTATAAATTAGATTATAAAAGCTGACACTTCATATTTGAATTTTGGATATTAAAATACTACCAATAACATATTTGAATTTGGGCCCTGGCTAAGGAGAGGGACCCATTTTCCAAAGGGCGAATGGGTCTTGGCCTAAATTTCTAGGACACACTTGATCCAAGGTGTAATACCCCTCATACTATCTAGACTTATTGTTTTACGTGCTTTGCTTGGATACTATGATGATACTGTATTGATTGATGTGGTTAGTCAGATACTATGATGATACTGCTATTGTTTGATATGGTTAGTTTAGATGCTAGACGATGTTATTTCATTTTGGACATGATTACTTTATATGGCATTATGGTTGATTATATCTGTTAATTTTATGAATGGTGATATGATGCAATGATTTAAATTAATATGTTAGGAGGTGATTGTTAGTTAGAAATGTAATTCTTTGATTATGCTATTATTGTTAGAATAGGTGTGACGAAGGACAATATAGCATCACTCGTTCGCGAGTGCCCTGTTATGTTGCAATTCCTTCTCACAATGCAGTAACTGGATTTAATGCTTTGATATATATATGTTTATATGCACATGTACACAACTTCGTTTGTATGCAGGATTGCAGGTATAAGTCTCGATTCCACCTGCTTCGGCAGGACAGGGCGAGCACCAAATAACCCAACGGATAAATGTTGATACAGAGGTGACGATGAAGTCCTCCCGTCCCATGATGTCAGGTTGTCTCATTTGTTGGTATAGTCGATATGTGTTATTGTCGTTATTGTCTGTTGTGTTATGGGTTTTGTCTTAGTTTATTTTATGAGGGCATTTACAGTTATAACTAGTCTTTATGATTGAAATAATTATTTATTTTAATGTTGGAGTAAATGGTATTTAAATATTTAAATAATTTAATTATTTTTGAAAATCTTACATTTCAATTAAATAATAATTAAATTATAAATCTGCTTAAAATATTTTAATTAAATAAATTGGTGGTGGATAATTATGAGAATAAATTATTTAAAATAAATTTGAGATGTGAGTTGCAAGAAAAGTTAAAAAAACAGGAATTAAAGTAATAAAAACAAATAAAAGAACAAAAACACAGTGTGAGCCAATAGGGTTTGAGGGTTGAAAAGAAAGCTTGTTTTAAAGATTGATTTTTCCTTTTATCTGGATTTTTTGAGGAGAGCTTTGGAGAGAGGAAGAACATATTTTATTTAACTATGAATTTTTGAGAGGTGCTCACACACACACACACATACAGAAGAACAGAAAGTTGAAGTGCTCAGGTGAAGGTGGATTTCGTTCTGGACTACGGATTGGAATCGGATTCGAGGGCATCTTCAAATTTGCATTGGACTCCAGGTTCCTCTCGTAGTCTTCTCGTACCCTTCTGTTTATCTATCTGTTTCAGAAAAGAAAAATATATTTTATTAAAAATGATTCTTGTGATTATAGAAAACTTCTGTTGATTGAAAACTAGGGCAGATTATTGGAATAGAAAACAAAGAAAATCATAGTTATTATACTGTACAAATTCTTGTCAAGACAAAAACCCCGATCTGCTGAAACGTTCGATTTATCTATGATAGGATTTTAAGAAAATGATATCTTTGTTGAAAGTAATAAACTTTGAAGTTTTAGAAATGTGTATATATTTTAAATATGGTTGGACCTATTCATTGTTTTGTAATTTCTTTTTTTACTCTGTTATTTACCTCTATACTTTTACCCAGAATATATATATGTATATATATAAATATACATATATATATATACTGGTTTATATTGGGTTGTTTACCCAGAATATATATATATATATATAAATATACATATATATATATATATATACTGGTTTATATTGGTTTGTTTTAATAAACAATGCATTGGTGCGTCGGCCGTACGACCGTCGCGAATTGTATATTCCTCTGAAATCGAAATATTTTATGTCAGTGTTTTAAATTTATACATCTGTGCATAAATCCGTGTTTTTCCGTTTTGGTGGGCGTGTGTTTTAAATTTGTAAATAAAAAATTTATATTTACAAAGCTTTTGTTTAAAAAAAATAAATAGAAAAATCGATTGTTTTGGGCTCGGTGGAAGGACGGCCGAAGCCGTACCTTCCCCGTCCCCTCACTGCCGCGGCAGTACTGCCGCAGCAGTACAGCAGTCTTAATGACTGCTACGCAGCAGTCATAAGACTGCTGCGGGCAGTACCGGCCGTCGGCCAGTACTGATGCGGCAGGGTTTAAATGTAAGCTTTGTTTTTTTTTGTTTTTGTATTTTTTTTTATATAAATATACATATATTTATATATATATTTATATATATATATATATATATATATATACATATATATATATATATGCAGTATATACGTATTTAATTGTTATTATATGGTGTTTCTTTAAATTTTGTTAAATATAATAATTATAATTATTTTATTTTATATATTAAATATTATAATTATAATTTAGTTTTAAAATATATATATATATAATCATTATTATTTTAATTGGTTTATATATATATATAAATACGTATAATTTTTGTATATATAATTGAAATGTCGAATAATGTGTTATATGGGCATTTGTGTATTTAAACATGACATTATTTTTATTAATTGTTTTGGTTGAACAAATATTTTTTAACAAGAATTAGTCTGTAGATGTGATTGTGAATTCTTTTAAGACAATCGTATTTAGTTACTCAATTGGGATTAGAATCAAATTTAATGGTGCAACTTTGCAAAATATTATGTGAGTTTTACTTTTATGATATGTAGTGATGTCTTTGTGGGAACCCGTTGTTGATTTTTGTAATCTTATCCCAGAGGCTTGTTATTTTATGATGTCATCTTCGCTTTGGTAGGCTTTGAGATTTTTGGTTTTATGAGAGGAAGGGTTGAACAGTTGGTTGAGACTTTTGATTTTGAGCAATTGCGAGATGGTTAATACCTCGTGTATCTGAGTTTTGGTTTTATGATTTATATGTGTTGTTTCAACCCTTGCCTACTCGAGATTTGTTAGGGGTCATAGGTGGGAGAGTGGCTCTTCGTGGGCGCCGGCGCCTCGGATGAGGAAGGGCCAGGATAACCCTCGAAGAGTAGTAAACAAGTGATAACCTAAACAATAGATTTAGGGGGAAGGGTAGTTTAAAAATACAAGATAATAAAACTTTGGATTCCTCGGCTATGCATTAGGGCTACCTTAGACTAGTGATAGACTGAGAAGGCCGTGGTCGGCAAAGTCAGAGTCTCGTCCTCGTGAGAGACTATTGGCTCCGCATCAGCTACCCTATGGTGCCGGCGCCTCAGTTAGGAGGAAGGGCCAGGATATCCATAGATGGGTGCCGGCGCCTCAGTTGGAGGAAGGGCCAGGAAATCCCATGAGAGCTATGCGATGACACTCTCCACTTGACACCCTTGTGCTTGTTGTTGCCTCTGGATGTTATCTCGTTGTGATGTATCTTTGATTTCTTGTGAATTTGATTTGTGATTGTTTTGTGATATTACTTCATGTTATTGTGATGAGTTCTTGGTTTAACTGGTTATGTGATTTGAGTACGTTGTTGGTTGTGCATTGCATATTTGAGTTGTTCTTGTTCTGTATCATGTTGTTGAGTCGGTTTGACATTCATGGTCGGGTTCACTTCCTCGTCACCTCTGAGCACGGGGGGTGAGTTACTTCGTAATTCACATGGTTGGGTGGAACGTGCTCCGCACCCGTTGGGTTCCCCATCAGCGTCTTGTCATCTCAGCTTTCCGCAGTGCAGATGTTCCAGTGATCAGTTGTACTTCATGTTCATTATTTTGTATCAATTCCCATGTTGGGAAATTCAACGTAATTCTTGTATAGAAGAAGATTGTAATGTAATATTATTTCAATGATGTAATAGTTAGGTTTGAATTGGATCATGTTACAAGATTTATCATGGATGTAATTATGCGATGTTGTCATACTCGCATCATGGATATCAGTTGTATCTTTGTATATGGGTTTTATAAATTAAATGGTTATGTTGTTTTCATTATCTTTATGTTGTGTTGTGATTGCAATGTAACCTCGCGTGCCCAGAGAACCATGTGGTTTTAATGCTATGTGTTATGCTATGTGTTTATGATTTAATGTTGTTACATGTTACTTCTTTTATTTTAAAAAAAAAATTTATTCGCATTATGTGTGTGTTCTCTGGGGTTTGCACGACGGGCGTTACACAAGGTGATTTAATGATTGAATGCACTTGTTTAATATTGGTTCACCTTCAAAAAATGGTAAAAATAAGCCTTTGGAATACATAATTTGACAAATTAGAAGCTTAATTAAGTCCAATAAATTAAGGGCCAAAACATAATATGAAATTGTAAAGGTATACATTTTTTTACACTGTAGTTCCACATATGTTTCTCCTTTTCTTTTGCTTTTTCCACTCCCTATCTTCTCTCCCATTTTGTCTACATGCCTTCTAGAGAATTCCCTCTTATGTCCTCATTAGTGCCCCTCAAATACTCTTCATAACTTCACTTGAGGTGAAGTAAATATTTTTCTTGTCGCTCGACTCTCCACTTCATGGAGTTTGAAGCTCGATGCACATCTCATTAAATTTTCATAGTTTACTTACCCTAGAGCATACTAGTAGCATATAGAAGATCATATAGATAAACATAGCAATTTGAATTTCTACTTGACATGTCTTCATACATATTCCAAATTATTGTTCAAATCAATCAAGGGACTTGACTAAGGTGCAAGGTATGAAGCTAGTCAATTTTTCTATCATAGGATAACAAGTTCCAATGGTGCTTGTAAGCATAATTATTTTAAATATTAGAGAGAAACAAGATTCTAAATACGAACTATAAAGATGAAAGTTACCAAATGGCGTAAACACCATAGGTGCAAAGATCAAGGTTGTAAGAGGGATTGAACCGGAAGAAGTGAAGGTCATTTTTTAGTATGTGAAAGCATAATAATTCTAAATTTGATAGAAGTTAGAGTTGAATTACATAGCATGCATTACAACAAATCATTTGCTTATCACATCTAGAGCCAAGTAAACTTATCCTTAATTGTCCACTCTTTAAATATTTTAATATTATTTTGAAATTAAACTTTTGATCTAATTTAGTTGCTAATTGATTTCTAAATTAATTAATCAATCTAAATAATTCTTGAAAATTCTTCTTCTTTTTAATAAATTAACTATCAAAAATATTAAAAAAAACAATAATTAAGTTAAAAGGGGACCATAATTGTGATGCTATTTAGAAACTAGAAAACAATTTTTTATTTGACACTATGCTCTACGGTAGGAATGGTTGATTTAATATTATATTTATACCATCTATCAACTAAATTTAGTGTGAAACTTTAACTCTTTAGATGTACCAATAAAGTACATGTGAAATGAATGACATGAAATGGTTTTAATTATAGCCATAAAATCAAATAATCTATAACATCACCAATTACACCTAAAGAACAATTAGAATCAAACTTTATTTACGCCGAAGGGGTATCCAATGTAAAGAAGAACAAGCTAAAATTGGGAATCAACGATTCGTATTGTCTGTCATACCATGAAAGTTGATTAAAATTGTTTCCTCCATCCGATTCTTTTTACTATTTTATTTCACCTTAAATGCGTTGCCATCACAACATTAAATCATTTGTCTTTCCTTGTAGTTTTTCACATCGATGCCAGAAAATTTACCTTTAGTGAAATCGTAAGTCTACTTTGCACCTTCCTTGATTTTCTACCAGCACCAAAAACTTTGCCTTTACTAGAATCTTCAGCCTCCTCAAAACAATATAAGATTATTAAAATATCTTGTTTATATAAACTTGAACAGGTCTAATTTAAGAGGCTAATATGGGAAGAAAGCAGATCCATGACTGACACAAATTGTAATGCTAAGCAAAAACATCAAGAATTGAATCCCAACATAATAGTATTATTTTTATGAAATAAATACATAATTTCTATTTAAAAATGATAAGAAAGAAATATTTATTATAATAATATAATCCTATTATTATTATTCAATAATTTAAAAATATAATTATTCATTAGATAAAATTATATATTTATAATAATAAAATATAGGAGTTCAATTTATTTTTCTATTATTAATTATTTAATTTTAAATTATATAATTTATAATATTTTTATTTATTATAGTTTTGATTATTGTGTTAGAATTCATAATATTATAATTTAAATTTTATTTTTTGATGCATAGATTGTAAGTAGTTGAATACATTTTTTCATAATATTATTTATAAATCTAATGACATTTAATGAGATATATGTATGATTATTATTAAAGTAATGTTTACCTAATATATTTTTTAAAAACAATCTTACCAAAAATATGATCATATATTATTATTTTTTAACTAACTTTAATTTTATTAGTTAAAAAATGTTTGAAAGTATTATATTTTATTATATTATATTGTCATTTTGGAAAGGATAGTTCATCTTTTTTTTTCAAAATTAAATAACTAAAATTAAATCAAATCATGTTTCTTAAGTACCCCTCATCTTAGAAAAAAATTGAATAACCTTTATCAAATTACATTAAATTAAATAAATATCATAGTTTAAAATTTTGCACATCATCTTTGGTTTTGGCAGTCAAGACATGACCATCCAAATTGGATGGAAGAATATTCATTATGATTGATGTTACTTGTGAGACTTCTTATCCAAACACTTTTTTGCCATTATATAAAAGCACACCATCTATTTTACCCAATTTATTATATATAGATATATATACTAAGTTAGTTGTAAGTTTTACTCTACATATATTAAGACAAATAATTATATTACAAATAGTATAAAAGTGTATGATTATATAATTAGTTAAATTATACTAGAAGATATAAAGATGGAGAGAGGAAAAAAAAGAGAGATATAGACAAAGAGAATAAAGGTGGAGACAAAAATTGAAAGAGAGAGGAATAGACAAGAGAGAGAGAGAGTGAGAGAGAAATAAAAGATATGGAAAGGGAAAGTGAGATAAATAAAAAGAAAACTCACTTTTGATTAGTTGTTTCACACCAACAATCTAAGAATGACATGTGTCCTTGAGGATTTATGCTCAAGGTAGCATGTCATTTGATATGGAGAGACAAACATATAGAGAGAGAAAGACATAAAAGAGAGGAAGAGAAAAGCGAGAGAGAAGATATAGAGAGGTGGAGAGAGAAAAAAAACTACACTCCTATAATAACTTTATTATTACAAATATGTATATTTTCCTAATTAATAATTATATTAAGATTAAACATAATTATAATAACCATTTATTCTTATAATTTTAAAATAAATTATCTTCTCGCTTAAGAGGTTTTATCTTAGTTGTGTTTGGATACTTGTAAGTTGATGCATAGTTGATTCAAAACTATCACTTCTCCATTAAGACCTTTGTTGCATAAACAACATAATTTGCTAAATGGCCCTACCAATTGACCTCATGTACTACACAATTGTATGCAAAAAATTAGACCAAAACTTTCCCTAATTGACCTTCCACACCTCTTCAACGTACCCATTGCACACCAAGATGCGATTACTAATTTTCAACCAACATGAAAATGTTTTATTGTTATAAAAGATACTGCCATTTCTTTATCATTGAAGAATGAAATAAAACCTAATTATTGCCATCTATAATACCACCAATTACACCCAATATGAACACGTACACTCAAACTTTAATTTTTACCAATACCCCATATGGTAACGCAGGCCTTTCATTTTCGTACAGAAGGTGATAGTTTGGCCATTACCTTTGATAAATAAAAGCATATCCACCGTTGATTATAGCCACTCCAATAAAGTAGGAGACTTAAACATCACATCTCAAAATCAACTTGCTTTTTCAAGAGCTGAATCGATGCTCACACTTAGACCCCTAAAATGTAGTAGGTGGGTAGAGAAATCTCCAAATTTAGAAAATGACAACTCACGAGCGTGTGGAGGTGAACAGAAACTTAGAAACCTTAAACGCCTCTTTGTATTGGTCCATGTCAGCCAAGTCCACGTGCGGCTTTGGCTGAAATGTATCCGCGGGGGCCCAAAACTTTATCCAAAAGTGCAATCCGCTCTTCGTTTTAATGGATGGAAAGTTTTGGAGAACATGATTAGGTTTTTAGTTGCATGTTTGAAGGTTGGACATGTTAATGGTGGAGGATTAGGTACCATGTATTGCTGCAATGCCAACTGTTTGCATCTGCATCTGCACCGATCATATGCTTTTCTTCGATGCAGATGCAGATACAAACAGATGACGCTGTGGCCTTCTCATTATAATTTTTTTTGGTTGGTTTTTCTTTTGGGATCTGTAGCCTCCTGACAATATAATACTTCATTCCTGTTCTAACATTTACAGTATTTTGTCTTGTGGCGCTTTGTGGTGTTTAATCTTGTTCTGGCTGCAACACCTGGCTTATTTGGCAGAGATAAGTATAGTGTATTGTCTGGTTTAGTAGGAAAGGATGTTTTTTTAAAAATAAATATAGATATTAGAGATTTTTATAGTTCATAATATTAATTCTTTACAGTTTTTTGGATTGACTGTATAGATGTTTTTCTGTACGATCATATTCTATAATCTATTATCAGAATGTAGAAAATCAGAAAAGAAAATTATATTTTATCAATTGGATCAAAAACCATTTACAATTTTGCTTAAAGTACCTGAAACAATGAGAACATCAGATGAAACTCATTTTGCAGGTTCTGTCAAAGCAGCTATTTTAATCCATTTACTTTATTCAACCTACACAGTCTTATTGGAACTTTTGCTACATATATATAGCTTGTCCCTGCTTATAGGATCATTGTATGCATTCCTTTGGTTTGATTGATCTCCTGTATTTTCATATACGTTTGATCTTTCTTGATTTTCTTTAATTTCATCTAACCCTTACAGAGCAGTTTGTTTGGCATTCATCTTTGTATAAGAACTTAAGCTTTGTAAATCTCATCCTATGCATTACCAGCGCCAGCATATTGTGGCCCTTCTCAGTTTTGATCTGTCTTTGGATGCCACCACTTAAGCACTCATTCTCATTCTGGACATATGGATCTCAAAGTTGGGACCTTTTAACTCGGGTACTGAATCTTTGCCACTGTTTTTTTATTGGCTAAGCATACTACTGGATCTTTAACACTGATATGTGATTAAGCTGTTTTGGGTTCAGTGGCTCAATCAAACAAACTGTGCTTAGTTTTATAATTTCACTTGAGTTAACATAAAGTAAAGTTAGAATAGTGAAAGCTATTTAGAATATTTTTAAAGTCTAATTTAAAAAAAATAATAATAATTAAAGATATTTTTAACTGTTTGACTGTTAAATCATATTGATATTTAAATAAGATGCGTATGATCATTAACCTATTCACCCCTTTGCATTGTCTATTCCTGGCCCATAAGTCCTGACTACTTGTAAATTATTAGAATTGAAAATTTCGTAGTGGTCCATACCGGACACAATTGATTCTTTTGGCAAACCCCATGCTGTAGATAAGTGACAACATCAAGCCGTGCTGTAGATGTCACAACATTATTTGTCATCCCTAGTGTTCTTCAATGGTGCTGGTGAATGATCAATATCATGTTCTAATCCATGAATGCTTATTGAAATCTTTTAATGATTATATGTCCGTGCATATATTAGGTGAAGCGTTTACTGCTTTTCTTGACGTTGTAATTCTTTGAATAAAAGTTTGTGGCTTTTCCTGTTTCTGTCTACTCTAAGCTGTACTGGTACAGCCTCATTGACATATTATTCAATCTGTGGACATTAACATGCTTTCCTCCTCCTTCCTGTAGGTCATCAAGGTAAACTGGAAAAGGACTTTGTGGAGATATTCAAAAGAAGCTTGGTTGTAAAAGAACGCACCTTACAAACGCTGCGACTGTATTATTACGAGGGAAAACATATACGAATTTTTCTTTTCTGTTAATTGGGTTGTAACCATTAAGTTCTTTAACAAGTATTGTTCTGTCAGCACTATATTATAAGTAACGTATGATGCGTGAACTGCCTACCTCTAATATGTAAATTGAAGTACTTTCATATTTGGGTGTGATATTGCTTCTCTAAAACTGTTATTTTTGTGTGATAAGATTGTCACGGCATTAGTAACATCGATGATGGAGAAAGTTTGTGGCCACAGGAAAACTTCGACAATATGTAAAGGAATATCTATGAAGCAAAGTATAAGGATTTTTATTGCTCAAAGAAATTGATTACAATCTTCATACAACTGCTACTACTCAATTATAATTATATTTCATTATTGTACGTTCAAGGCAACAAGATATATATAATACCTTCAAGACAACAACCACTATCTAATCTTAGAAAAATCTAACTTTGTTTTATTGTTTTAATTGTTTTTCTTGTTTTTTTTGTTTTTGTTTTATTGCTTTATCTTTTTCAAAGATAAGATTTTGCTTTATTCTTTAATTGCTGTCATTATCCAACAATCTCCACCTTGACAACAATTTACCTAATACTTGCCCATGCCCATTCATCACTCTCCAAGCCAAGAGAAGACAAACTCCACCTCAGCTTCTTTAACTATATTGGTTTTGTAAACATATTTGCATAATTTTATGGTGTATTGAAACCTTCTCAAGAGTTACTCCAAATCCGTCAATAGCTTGTCTTACAAAATGGTACTTAATCACAATATGCTTAGTCTTATGATAAGCTGGATTTTTAGCCAAATGTATAGCACTTTGGCTACCACAAAATAAAATCACCTTATCCTACACTTTTCCAAAATCACTCAAAAGACCCTTTAACCAAATTGTCTCTTTGCATGCATGTGAGACAACCATATACTTTGCCTCAGTAGTGGATAAGAAAACTATTTCCTAAAGCTTTGACATCCAACAAATAGGTCCTCTTGCAAGAGTAAAAACATAACCTTATGTAGATATCCTTTTGTTCAAATCACCTATAAAATATGAATCAACATAACCACAAATTGAACCACTACAACCATCAAAGGTGATACAATAATCACTTGTGCCTCTAAGATACCAAAGCACCCATTTCATTGCTGCCTAATGCTCTTTACCTGGATTTTCCATGTATCTATTGACAACACAAACTATACATGTGAAATATTTGGTCTTGTACATACCATCGCATACATTAAAATTTCTACTACATTAGCATATGATACATGATACATAAAATATTTTTCTTCTTTATTAATAGGACATAAAATTGAAGAAAACTTAAACTGAGAAGCTAAATGGATATTTATTGGCTTCACATTCTTCATATTGAATCTTATGAGGACTTTCTCCACATACTACTACTACAATAACCAAATCTTACCATGTTCCCTGTCTCTATGTATTTCCATACCCAAAATTTGTTTTACTGCTCCTAGGTCCTTCATATCAAAATTCCTAGCCATTTGAGCCTTTAACTTGTTGATCTCAACTATTTTTTCTTGCTACAAGAATATCATCAACATTTAATAGCAAGATAATAAATAAACCATTTTCAAAAAATTTAAAGTAAAAATAATGGTCATACTCATTCTTTGTAAAATTTTGGCTCACCATGAAGGAATCAAACTTCTTGTATCATTTCTTGGGAGACTACTTCAGGCCATTCAATGACATTTTGAATTTGCAAGAAAATTTCCTATTATGATTTTGAACAAATCCTTTTATTTTCTCCATATATATCTCTCATCCAAGTCTACACATAAAAATGTTGTTTTAACATCTAATTGCTCTAACTCAAGATCAAGTGAAGCAAAAAGTGCTAAAACAAGCTTAAATACTAGTGAAAAAAAATCATGAAAATCAATAGCTTCCTTTTGATAATACCCCTTTTCTACCAATCTTTTTTCATACCTTTCAATTTTATCATCAACTTCCTTCTTCAATTTGAAGACCCATTTACAACCAACAACTTTCTTACCCTTTGGGAATTCTAGGTTAGGTCACATATTTTATTCTTCTCTAAGGCATCCATTTCTTCTTTCATTGTTATTTTCCATTTAGCAATTTTAGTACCATCCATTGCTTCCTAATAACAACTAGGTTCCCCATCATTAAAAATCAAAGCAACAGATGAAACATAATCATCATACCTTTTATGTGGATTTCATACCCATGTAGATCTTCTTAGATCTAGTTGTGGAATTTCCACATTTTCCTATAAAATTTATGCATCCTCGTCTTCTTCTTTAGAAGCTTCTTCTTGCTTCCTACTTTTTGTAGATGGATGAGTTTCCAATTGAATTTTTTGATGTTGTGGTACTTGTTCCTGTTTCATTTCAACTTTTACTATATCTAATTTTATGAGAGGAAATTCATCAAATACTACATCTCTGCTAATGATGATTTTATGGTTATTAGGATCCCACAATCTATATCCCTTAATTCCATCACCATAACCAACAAAGATATATTTCTTAGATTTGGGGTCCAATTTATAATGTTGATCTTTAGAAATAAGACTATTTGCGTCGCAACTAAAAACATTTAGATTTGAGTAATCACAAGAATGACCTGTCTATACCTCTTTAGGAATCTTACAATCTATCACAATTGATGATGACCGATTTACTAGATAGCACATTGTAGAGATTGCTTCTTCTCACAACTCTTATTGCAACTTGACATTACTAAGCATGATCCTTTCTCTCTCTAGAAGAGCCTTGCTCATGTGTTCAACAATACCATTTTACCGAGGAGTCTAAATTATGGTTTTATGTCTTTCAATTCCATCTTCCTTGCAAAAAAATTCAAATTCCAAAGATGTGAACTCACCTCCATTATTTTCTATTAAACACTTGATTGATCTATTAGTTCTCTTTTCAACAAAAACTCTAAATTACTTAAAAAGAATAAACACATTAGCTTTAATTTTAAAAATATATACCCATAGCTTTCTAGATTAGTCATATATAAGTGTCACAAAATATTATGATCCTCTAAAAGAAACTATATGGGATGGCCTCCAAACATCTGAATGAATATAATCTAGAATATCCTTACTTGTATGACTACCTACTTTAAAATTTTGTCTAGATTATTTCCCATAAATACAATGCTTGCAAAAATTCAAATACAAAGATTTTAGATTTGGAACTTTTGGTTTAACAATACCTTCAACCCTTTCTCACTCATATGACCTAGCCATTGATTCCATAAACACGTAGATCATTTGTTTCCTTAGATACCACTGTTGCATCATTTATTATAGTACTCCCTCCTAGCTTGTAAAGGTTTCTAATATTTGTAGCCTTCATGACCACCAAAATTCCCTTAAACACTTTCAATGATCCACCTTTAAGTTTATAAATTTATTACCTCCATAATCCAAAACTCCCAAGAAAATTAAATTCCTTTTGAGTTATAATACATGTCTTACCTCTTTTAATGTCCTTGGAATACCATACAAAATTTTAATCTTAATGCTCCCAATCCCAACAATCTTACAAGAAACATTTTTCCCATTAGAACAATACTGCCACTAATATCTTAGTAAGAAGAAAACCAATTCCTATTTGAACACATGTTATTAGAAGCACCAGAACCTAATAACCATTCATCATGATATTGTAAGGTATTACAAATAGATAATACTTCAACAATTACACCTACACTTGTCTCAACTAGGTTTGCTTCCTTTTCAGAGTCATCATTGTCTTATTTCCTCTTCAAATAATCTTTCTTGAGATTCCCTGATTTATTGTAGTACCAACATTTTCCCTTACCCTTTCTGTCCTTTTGGCTTAGATATAGATGTACCTCTCAAATCTTTCCCTTTTTTTGTGGATCAACCATTAACCACCATTGCTAATGTGTGGAGGTTTCTATGTTAGATTAAAAATAGCAAATAAACTCCAAATTGTGATATATAAAGTGCATTTAGGAGATTTAACATAAATCAAAAGGAACCAACAACCTTTATGGAGAATCTAAAGGTAATAAATGTTGTGCACCTGTCAAAAGTTGTTGTTTTTGTAACCCTAACAAGGACTCATTCACCCTAGGGAAAATGGGTCATGGCAGGCTTTTCTAAAAAACTTTGAATCTGAGACCTACAATCCTTCCCTGTAACTTCAAACTTTCACTCTCGAATTTGAATATGTCAAAATTTTACAAAACACAATTGTTTCTTTGTTGGTGGATAGGGGTTTGCCTTGGTCAAACAACAAGTTTGGTAAATAAACCTTGACGATGAATATAAATCTAAAACATGAAATGTGTGTACAATCCTAACCTTAAGTGTGTATAAGATTAATATTTATAGTAATTCCAAGAAACCCTACTCAAGTGTGTTAGAATAGTATCCTAAATGAACATGAATAATGATGAAGACCTACTTTAGGAGACTTCAAATCCCCTTAATAAATCATGAAGCTGATTATACCTCTCTTTAGGCTAAAATAGAATGATCATAGAAGATGGAATCACTTAGGAAACAAGTCATTAGGTTAGGTTTAATCTCATAGTGCTTCTCCCAAAACCTAGAATAAATCATGATTAGATCCATAGGCATTTATCATCAATTCTTCAATAATGCTTGATCTTTGATGACAAAATGAGCTTGAAGACCTGCAAAAACAATATAATGATGCTCCAAGACTTTAATTTTTCTTGCTCCTTTCTCTTGAATGCAAATGTTTGTGATCTCATGTGAAATTATTTTCTTGCTAGTGAAAAATGAATGTGAAACTTAGATTTATAGGCTTCCTTCCTAATTTTCCAATTATCAAATCTTGAAAATTGACATATGAAATTTGAATTAGAAACCTTAAAATGCCGCCCAAAACATATCAAAAGATAAGTTTAGGGAGCTTAATGAGGACCCATTCAACTTATGGTGAATGGGTCATGACCTAAATCATCAAGACTCGTAGAATGTCGGGGCATTAATTCAATCCCCAACATTTGTTCATTGCGGTTTGTAGTGTCAGGAATTAAATAAATTTAATTAAAATAGGCCTTGGGGTATTAGGGGCCTATCAATGAGATTTTAAAATGAATTAATGGAAAGGTCACCAAAGTAGGTATAAATAAGTGTGAAATTGTACTTTCTCCTAGAAAGGGGTACAATTTTCTACATTAAATTTAGCCCCCACTTTTGCGGCCAGATGACACTACATGTATATGCAAGCTAAAGGAATTTAAATCAATAAAATTGATAAAAAGGATACTCATATGGATATATTCACAAGTAGGGATAATGAAGCCCCCACTGTAGTCATCTACAAAACCACAATGTTAGGAACTGCATCCTACAACACAGGTTCATTAGTCATTTTTTTAAAATCTTCTTATTAAACTTTTATAGAGAATCAAATTCGAGGGTAGATGTATGCCCTCCCAATTCTGCTTGCTTTATGGAGTTGGAATCAGGGTAGCCAAGAAACCACATTGAATTACATAAGTCATATCATAGGGTATTTCCAAGTACCATACTGCATAATGATAGACATTTGATGACATTAGGAGCAAAATTATGAATTCAATGCAATAGATAGAATAAAAAATAGAGTCCTCTAGCCCCCAATATGCTAATTTGAATAAAATTCCAGTTTAAAATGAAATAAGCTTTATTTACTAGGGTTTAGTATATACAAATGAAAATGACAATTTTTACTAGATCATTTGACATTTATCTTTTTTCACAAATTACCTTGGTGCAGAGTGATCAAGGATGCTGAGCAGAGGAACTTGTAGGCCTCCCAGACTAGATGTTTTTTCACGTTGAGGTGGAATAAGGCACACTTCGACATAGTGAGTGGATTATGTTTTTCTTTTTCTTCGTTTCCATGCATTTACTATAATTTTATCATGTATTTTTAGTGTTTTTAGGGCCTTGGAAAAGATTGTTGCAAAGCGTCCATCTTTGTCGCAAAGCATCCATTGCTAGTGCAAAATGTCCTACCTTAGTGCAAAGTGTCCTACTTTGGCGCAAAGTGTCCTTAGACGGCTAAAGTGTCCAGGAAGCCCCATCTAAAAGTGGCCCATACATTGGCCAAGTTGGTCATAAAGCATCCTAGAGAAACTTTAGTGTTATTTAATTAGCAAATTTAGGATTTAATTTATGTATTTTGTTATTTTTAGGTTCCTCCTTGAGCTCGGTGGCATCTCAGAGGGAGACAATTCTATTTCCTTCGAGAGTCCATCACACGAATTTTGGAGGAGGAGATTACCATTTTATAGGACACACGATTATTTTGGGTATACCTCATGCCACCTATGAGGTATCATGATGCTATGTTGATGGCCCTAGTAGAGAGGTGGGACATAGATATGTGTACCTTTCACCTTCTTATGGGTGAGATGACCATTACCCTTGAGGAAATCCATCACATCTTGTGGTTACCTATCTGGGGTGAGGTTGTACACTTGGCGAAGGAGCGGTCATACGAGGAGATGTGGGATGAAATTCTATATTGTTTATAATGGCCCATCTGACTATCGATTGTCGGTCCTCTCATTGAGCTTAGATGGCTACAACATGTGCAGACACCATTACTTTGGTGAATCATGATCGCCACTACAACACTTGCACTAGTACCAGACAGATGAGGTGCCCACTTAGATGGCCGATTAGTTCACATTATTCAATACATGGAGGAGAATAGGACCATCTATGCTTGGGGTCACAGTATGATGGCTCATTTATACTATGATCTAGGATGGTTTTTATACTAGGAGCTAGACAATATAATACACTGTACACTTTTACAGGTTTGGTGCTTTGAGCATATCACATGCATTAGACCCACTAAATTTCCTACCATAGTGGCCATGGGCTACCTGGGGGCCTATAGTTATGCACTGAGGTGGGCATGGAAGGAGGGAGATTTGCTTCACTAGCAGATTATATTTGATCGGTTAGATGGGTATGTGCAGGATCATCATGGAAAAAACAAGCCCTTAAGTGGCAAAACATTTAGAAAAATCAGAGTTAGGCAACTTGGCATAAAAATTTGAATAAGTTATCTATATTATTTCAAAAATGTGTAAGAATAGAATCTATAGCAAATTGAATGTAGTTTCTAAACTACTAGGTTTATTTTTTTGAAAAAAAAATCTATTTGGTGAAAATTTGAAATTTCAATTCAGTAGTACTTAAATTTCAGGGAAAAAATAAGAAGTAGGTGTCGGTCTGACCACCCTAACCACAATAAAATTATAATATTTTTTTATAAGATTTTAGATAGAAGTAGAGGACTCATGTCCCAATGTGATGCATTTTTTTGTAATTTTTTTCCAACTAAATAATTAATTATGTTTTTTTTATTACAACTTTTAAAAAATATAAAAACTCGTATGTCTGACCGCCTTAACTTGGTCAAAACTTCATGAAATTCAATTTATTTATTTTTAATCCTATAGTATGCAAAGCATAGAATGTGACGCATGTTTTGGATTCAAAAAATGTGATACCATTTGAAAGCTATAGAAGTTTTTCAATCAGTCTATCAATCAAGACTTTAGTCATAATTCAAATAGAAAATGAATAATAATTATTTATTAAAGGGTATGTGTAGGATCATGGTTGGCCAAAAAGTGGCAATGAGGAAAAAAACACGTCTTTCATCGACCCAAAAACATGAAAATATCATGTTGACTTTTTTTAGGCTCGGGTGTTAGTACACACCACCAAAGCAAACACCAATCCTAGTTTTCCATATTGGATATCTGATCCAAATCGGATATTTGATGCAAATCGAATATCCAATTTGTAAAAATCATATTTATACAAAATTTGTCATTGTTTTAAAGTAACGGTCTACAAATTGGATATCTGATTTGTGTACACATAGACCTAAGGGTTAATGGTAGATGGTATAAGGTTTAAGGTTTAGGGTTTAGGGTATATGGTAGAGGGTTTAAGGGTTAAGGGTTTATGGTAGAGGGTTATAAGGGTTTAGGGGAGAGAGATAGATGGAGTTAGTGTGTGAGAGTGACTTGAGAGAGTGGGATAAGGTTGGAGAGGGTGGGAGAGTGGGATAGAGTGGGAGAGAGGGAGGGAGAGGGTGGGAG
>VDFB02046304.1:0-21815 GCA_007258455.2 Sequoia sempervirens | reverse complement strand
GATTTTATTGCCTAGGGATTAGCCTCGGCTTGCTTTGGTATTTGGCTTAGACATGCCAATCCTAAGAAGTCAACGCAAAAAACGTGTTTGACATCTTACCTTGTTTTTCTAGACTTCGTCCATGTGGCTGACGACTTTATTTTTAGCCAAAATTGATGAAACGAAAAGGGTTTGTAGTGGAGACTCTTAGCTTTCCACTAATATAAATTATTCCTTACTTTGGAATTTAATAAATAGCTATTCATTTTCACAAATTACAACCAAAGTCCTCATTGATAGGCTGATTGAAAACATCTATAACTTTCAATGGTATCATATTTTGAATCCAAAAAATGTGTCACATCTCTATGCTTCACATACTATAGGATTTTAAAAAGAAAAAGAATTCTCATGAAATTTCAATTGCTAAGGTGGCTTCCATTATTAATGAAGCCTTTATATTTTTAAAAGTTGTAATAAAAAATCATAATTAATTATTTACTTGGAAAAAAAAATTAAAAAAAATATAAGGGCCACATCCCATGAGTCCCTCTACTTATATTCCAAAATATTATAAAAAAATATTAATATTTTATTGTGGTTAGGTGGCTCTATTTAATCTACTCTTATTTTTTCCCTGAAATTTAAGTACAACTGCATTGAAATTTCAAATTTTCACTAAATAGACTTTTAAAAAAATAAAATAGACTTAGTAGTTTAGAAACTACATTCAATTTTCCACAAATTCTATTCTTACATATTTTTGAAATAATATAGATAACTTATTCAAATTTTTATGTCAAGTTGCCTAACTCTAATTTTTCTGAATTTTCATTGCCACTTAAGGGCCTGTTTTTTCCATGATGATCCTGCACATACCCTAAATTTAAAGTAAAACATAATTTATATTGGTGGAAAGTTGAGAATCTCCTTTAAAAACCCTTTTCGTTTCATCAATTTTGGGTAAAAAAAAGTCGTCAGCCACATACCTACACATACCCATCATATCACCACTTTTTGGCCCATCATGATCTTGCACATACCCAAATGAGGGTGATATCTCATGGAGACCATATCTCAGGTTACCATAGTGGATAGATGATAGAAATGAGCTATTTAGGCAATAGTAGGACCAATTTATTTTAGGGAGACACGATTAAATAGTGAGACCCTTCTACTATGATTGTGTCATGTGCCAGTTTAGACATAGTTAGGTACCACCACGGGATCGACCCATTTACCTACGATCAAAATAGAGTGCCCCTAGACCTAGAGACACTCATCGTCTTACTATTGAGGATGTTTACATTAGTGGTTCAAAGGATGAGGATCATGAAATTCCCCCAGTCTCCAATGCTAATGATGTAGGCACCTCATGATCCTACGATTAGTGGTGGGTTGGAGCATGACCAACCCATGTCTTTCCCATGCACTACCTAGCAAGCCATGCCAAACCTCTTCCATGTCAAAGAGAGGATAGGGATGATGAGAAAGTTGATGGAGATATAGATGATGATGACACTATTCCTGAAATATTTTTGGATGAGGTTGAGGAGACCCAGTTGATGAGCGATGATACTGATGAGGCAGAGGAGGATCCAATTTCCCTCGAGTGGAGAGATGCATCTCCTGCCAAAGTCACTAGAGAACGTGCAATAGCCACATCAAAGATTCACACTCACAAGTGCGAGGAGGCTAGCAGTAGCAGACTATCCACATTTCCTACACAAAGGGGGACCATTGTTGTTTGGTTATACCCCGACTAGCAGACTAGAGAGCCAAGTGATGATGTGATATTTGTGTTTTCATTACACATTTTAACCTTGTGTATATGATTTTTATATATTTCATGATGTGTACTAATATCTTTTATGATTTCCATCTTACAAGATCCACACAAGAGTGGCATGAGCTCTATCAGCATGTGACTATAGAGATAATACTTTCATTGCACATAGATGATGATATACCCTCAGAGTACATGCCCCCACCTTCCATAGGGAAACATGCAAATCTCTTCGAGTCATTTGCGAGATTGAGGAAAGCATATGAGAGCATGACCAGATGCATTGACCTAGCTATAGGACATCTTTCCACACTACAGACATTTTTGGATGAGCTTTGAGCCTCCTAAGGTTCATCAGATAGTGGGATAGAGTTTGACCTCCGAGTGGAGATATCGAGGCTGGAGAAAGATATGGCTAGTCTATAGGTAGAGAGGGATCGCATAGAGTAGGAGCATGTCGAGGCACTCATACGAGATGTAGATATGAGAGGAGAGGTGTGGGGCCTATAGGCAGTAATGAGGTCCCTGAGCAAGACATGATCACATTCCACTATCTCATAATGGATGTTGCCACTTGGCATCGAGGGGTCTAGTAGTTATAGGTCATATTAGCATTGTATTCATTGATATATGTACTTGAACTTTTGATGATATTTATGAGCATTGATTTTTATGTTTTTATGAACTTTTGATGATATATATGGGTATGTGCAGGATCATGATGGGCCAAAAAGTGGGGATATGATGGGTATGTGGCTGCCGACCTTTTTTTTACCTAAAATTGATGAAAAGAAAAGGGTTTTTCAAGGAGATTCTTATATTTCCACCAATATAAATTATGCTTGACTTTGAATTTAATAAATAATTATTATTCATTTTCTATTTGAATTATGGCTAAAGTCTTGATTGATAGGCTGATTGAAAAACATCTATAGCTTTCAAACGGTATCACATTTTTTGAATCTAAAACATGCGTCAAATTCTATGCTTCACATACTATAAGATTAAAAAAAATTGAATTTCATGAAGTTTTGACTAGGTTAAGGTGGTCAGACATATGATTGTTTTATATTTTTTAAAAGTTGTAATAAAAATTTCATAATTAATTATTTACTAGGAAAAAAATTACAAAAAATATGCATCACATCAGGAAATGAGTCCTCTACTTATATCTAAAATCTTATAAAAAAATATTATCATTTTATTATGGTTAGGGTGGTCAAACAAACACCTACTTATTTTTTCCCTGAAATTTAAGTACTACTGCATCGAAATTTCAAATTTTCACCAAATATATTTGGGTATATGCAAGATCATGATGGGCCAGAAAGTGGCGATATGATGAGTATGTGTAGGGTATGTGGTTGATGATTTTTTTTTTACCCAAAATTGATGAAACAAAAATGTTTTTTAAAGGATATTATCATCTTTCCACCAATATAAATTATGCTTTACTTTGAATTTAATAAATAATTATTATTCATTTTCTATTTGAATAACAACTAAAGTCTTGATTGATAGGCTGATTGGAAAACATTATAGCTTTCAAATGGTATCATATTTTTTGAATCTGAAACATGCATCACATTCCATGCTTTGCATACTATAGGATTAAAAAAAGTGAATTTCATGAAGTTTTGACCAACTTAAGGTGGTTAGACATACGAGTTTTTTATTTTTTTAAAAGTTGTAATAAAAAATTCATAATTAATTACTTACAAAAAATTACAAAAAAATATGCATCACATCAGGACATGAGTCCTCTACTTATATCTAAAATATTATTAAAAAATATTATCATTTTATTGTGGTTAGGGTGGTCAGATAGACACCTTATTTTTTCCCTGAAATTTAAGTACTACTACATTGAAATTTCAAATTTTCACCAAATAGATTTTTTTAAAAATAAACCTAGTAGTTTAGGAACTACATTCAATTTGCTACAAATTCTATTCTTACATATTTTTGAAATAATATAGATAACTTATTCAAATTTTTACGTCAAGTTGCCTAACTTTCGATTTTTTGAATTTTTCTCCACTTTGGGCCTATTTTTTCCACTGATGATCCTACACATACCCCTTTTTTAAAGAAACCTAGTAGTTTAGAAACTACATTCAATTTGCTACAAATTCTATTCTTACATATTTTTGAAATAATATAGATAACTTATTCAAATTTTTACGTCAAGTTGCCTAACTCTGATTTTTTTGAATTTTTCGCCACTTAAGGGCCTGTTTTTTCCATGATGATCCTATACATACCTATATGAGCATTGATGTTTATGTTTTTATGATCTTATGTTGAATTAAATTTTGATGTGATTCATTAAATATCCTTTGTAAGAATTTTTAATAAATATCTCCATGATTTATTGTTTATGTGATCTAATTAAAACATTTTTCAGTTTATATTAGATACTACATTGTGATGAAGTATGCTATGTTAAATTAAATGTACCTATGATCTAATAACATTAAATGCATATACGGATCTAAATTAACTTAACACTCAAGATTTTCTTTTGAATAGTATGGAAACTAAAGAAATACTTCAAATCAATTGAACAATCACTTTAGACTTTGAGACATATGTACCAATATCGTTTGTCAAAGAATGAAGCAATGCAAGATAAAATACAACACCATCTACTTGATCTAAAAACACTGCTTTAACACACTATTCAAAAGAAAGGATGCCATGCATAATACTGATGAAAATGTGTGGCATTGATAGATTCTTTTAGAGCTATACCATCTATTTCCATTAATGTGTAGGCACCAGACCCATATTTTTCTTTAATTACATAAGGTCCTAACCAATTAGGGCTGAATTTTCCTTTTTCATTCGGAAGAGCATTTACATTATGATGATTTTTGTATAACACTAAATATCCTTTGTTAAATGCACAATGGATGACATGATTGTTATAAGTACATTGCATTCACATAGAATGAGCTTGGAGATGCTTGAGAGCATTAATGTGATGTTCATCAAGCATTTCAAGTTGATGCAATCATTGCTCTTTATAAGTAGTATCATCAATAAGGCCTCTAAGATAAATTCACAATGAATGCATCTCTAACTCCAAGGGCATTATTGCTTCAACATAATAAACAAGGTTATAGCAAGTGTTTCCTATAGATGTTCTAATACTTGTACGGTAGGCCCACAATGCATAAGTTAGTTGAGTATGCCAATCTTTGTTGTGTTTACTTACTATTTTTTATAGAATTTTCTCGAGAGTCTTGTTAGTTGATTCCACTTGACCATTTGATTGCGGGTAATATGGCATCAAAAAGCGATGTTGAATATGAAAGGTTTCCAAGAATTTTTTCACATCATTTTTCTTAAATGGAGTTCCATTATCTGAAATCAATGCAGAAGGAAGACCAAAGAAAGCAATAATGTGTTCCAATATGAAACGTCATATTGCATCAATTATCATGGAATGAAGAGGAATAGCTTCTACCAATTTTTTAAAATAATTGGTTGTGGTAATGATAAACGTATGTCCAGTAGAAGAAGGTGATGATATTTTTCCAATAAGATCCAAACCCCAAACCAAGAATGGCCAAATAAGAACTTGGGCACAAAGCTTGAAAGTAGGAGCATGAATCAAATTGTTGTGTTCTTGAAATTTATGGCATTTCTTGATGTATGGAAAACAATCTTGTTCCATGTGTCTCCAATAGTATCCTATACGAACTAATTTTTGAACTAACAATCTTCCTCCAAAATGTCCTCCACAAGCACATGTATGAGCTTCATCAAGTGCTATGGGGATTTCAGATTGTTTAAGATATCTAATTAAAATACCATTAAATGATCTTCTATATAATGTGTTTGCAAGGATTATATACTTAGATGCAATTTTTCGAAGATGAGCTCAAGTGTTCTTAGTTGTAGGCTTAGATAAATTACCTTCTTTTAAATAATTGAATATCGTCGTGTACCATTCGCTAGAGTTTTTGGTATCGGTTAATAACACTTCTTTTCTTTTGTCATCTATTGATGTTTCAAAAATCATTTGAACTGTAAATGTGAAATCAACAAAATGATCTTCAAGAGACACAAGGGAAGTAACACTTGCCATTGCATCTACATGCTAATTATCCTTTCATGTTATATTGTCAATTGTATATGATTGAAATTTATCTAATAATGTCATCATGAGGTCTTTGTATCTAAAGAGCTTATCATTTTTTTCTTGATATGAACCATTTATTTGTTTAATGAATAATAGGAAATCACCAAATATAGAGATGTGTTGGACACCTAACGCTAATGTTGCACGTATACTAGTGATTAAAGCTTCATACTCTATAGTGTTATTTGTACATAGGAATTTTAAGTTTGGAAAGATAAGGGAATAGGCTTACCTAAAAGAAGAATTTCTATAACTCCCGCCCTGGAGCTAGTTCGACACTTAGAACCATCAAAGTACAATTCCCATGATTCTTTTTCTTTTTGAATAGTCAACACATTCTCATCAGGGAATGAGTCTATATTAGGTAACACTAAGGGAGAGGAAGCATCAGCTAATTGGTCAGTCAAGGCTTGTCCTTTGATTTCCTTTTGAAAGAAAAATTTAAGATCAAACTCAGTTAACAACATAACCTACTTAGCTAAGCATCCTCATAAATTAGTTTTAGCAAAAAAGTGTTTTAAATGATCGAATTTTGTCATCATATGAATTTTTTCATTTAATAACTAATGTCTCAATTTACTCGTAGCAAATATGAGAGACAAACATTGTTTTTCTATCAATGTATATCATGTCTCGTAATCAATCAAGGTTCAGCTAATGTAACAAATGAGATGTTCTCTACCACTCTCATCTTGTTGAGCCAACAATGTTGTGAGAGAATAGGTTGTTGCTACTTTATAAAGGATAAATAGTTTTCCTTGCATTGTGGGTTGTAAAATAGGTGGAGTAGCAAGATAATCTTTCAAACTCTCAAAGGCATGTTTACAATCATCATTCCACTTAAACTGAACCTCTTTCTTAAGGAGTTGTGTAAAGGGTAATGTTCATTCTACCAAGGATGCTACAAAACAATGGATAGCTTGAATTCTTCCTTGTAAAGTGCACAATTGAGAAATATTTTTAGGAGGTGGCATGTTAATGATAGCATCAATTTTCTTCGTTTCCACCTCAATGCCTCTATGAGATACTATAAAACCTAAAATATTTCCACTATCTACACTAAAGACACACATTTTTGGATTCAATCTCATGTTATATTTTCACATTCTTTCAAATATTTTCTAAATAATATTCACATTGTCTTGTCGAGTTAAATATTTAGCTAAAATATCAACATAATCTTCCAAAATCTTGTATATGTAATCGTGAAATATCAATTTCATAGCTCTTTGATATGTTGCACTTGCATTCTTTAATCCAAAAGGCATAACCACCCAACAAAATGTTCCCCAAGCTATAGTAAATGTTGTCTTGTATTGATCTTGAGGATTGATAAATATTTGATTATATCCAGAAAATTTGTCTATGAACAACAACAAAGCATGTCCCACCATTGAATCTACTATCATGTAAATATTAGGAAGGGGAAAATCATCTTTTAAAGATTCTTTATTCAAATCACAAAAATCCATACACATCCTAATATGATTATCAAGTATTGTGACTACAACAATGCTTGAGATCTAAGAAGAATAATTGATAGGTCTTATAAACCTAGCTTTAAGAAGTTTCTCAATCTTAGCCTTAACCAATAAAGCTATCTTAGGATTCATCTTTTGTATCTTAGATGTCTTACTAGTTTAGCATCTTCTTCAAGAACTATGTTGTGTGTCACTATCTTAGCATCAATACCTAGCATATCCGAATAATTCCAAGCAAAAAGTTCGTGAACTTTATGTAGTAATGTTGCATGATCTTCTTGTACATCCTCATCAAGACACTTTCCTATCTGAATCACTCTTTCTTCATTAGATGTATCCATTGGTATGTTTATTATATCTCCCAAAGGAAGTGCATTTTTCCTTGAAATTTCAAAATTGTGTTCGCCTTTATCATTGCCAACCTCATTAACTTCCTTTTCTTCATCCACTTGTTTAGTAATAACCATAGCACAAGTGACTCATTTTTTCTTAGGGGGAGTAAATGAGTTGTCAAAAAATCCTAACATTTCTTTCAAAGCTTCATCATCTTCAATGTACTCCAATGATTGTTCACATGTTGTATCGATCAATTCAGGATTTTTCAAAGTGAGAGTTGTCTTAAGGGAGTTACACATGACAGTGTTGATGTTGATTCAGGGTCTTTTCATTGCTTTTGTTATCTTAGAAGGACGATATCCAAGACCACTTTTTTTTCTTTTGTTTTAGGATCTATAGGAACACCGATGCCTTGTTCTTTTCTTCCACATCCTTTTCCACTATAACCAAGTTGTTTCAAGAGCTCATAACCTCTTCCATAAAGTTTCTCCATCTCTTTCAGATTCGGTGGTTGTTGGTAGTCTATCTCATCAAATTTCGTTGTATAACTTATTTCTTCTTCTAGAGTGGATGAAGTAGATGCTTGTGAGGTTTCTTTCAAATTTTGTGTTGATATTACCATTGGCTCTTTTTTACTTCTTGGTTTCTTTCACTGTAATTTTGTATTCTCCCATGAATGTTGGTGTGAAATCTAAGTAACCCCAATTGTCTTCTAATAATTTTTTAAGGCCCCACCTTGCATGTGATTAGTAAATCCATAATGTGTTTTATGTGATCCTAAATAGATGGTAAGATGTGTTATGGATGAAAAATAGCGTGATTATTTGATAATATTCTTGCTTATGCTACCGTGAATGTAAGACCCCATTTCGTATCCCCCATTTTATTTCAATTGAACAAGTAGTTAGATGATAATTATGATGAAATGAATGATAAAAATAATTTTAGGATTCATGGGAATTAACCTTGATTTAATTATGATAGATGCACATGTGAATTGTTGGATATAACTTGAAAGTGCTGGGTTATTTGGCATATTAAATTTTGGTAAATGGTTCATCGTTAATGTTATAGGAGTTTAAAATGAATTACTAAGGTGGTAAACAATATGATGGAGTGAATATTTCATTGACTATATTCTTGTATTGGAGTAATTGTGTATTTCCTTTTATTATAATGAAAATTGAATCATTAGGTTCATTTGATGTATTAATGAGAAAATAGTTCATGAGTGAAAATTATGTGAATTGGATTAGCTAATAATATGAAGAGATATATGATCTAATCATGCTGACCTTGGTAATGTGAAGGAATCAAATATGCAAATAGGAGGATAGATAAATGTTGGAATCAAATCAAATACATCTTTGGGAAGTTCTAAATGTAGCCCTATTTGACTTAGAAGGGTTTGAGGTTTTATTATTGGCTGGGTGATTGAGTAGAATCCAATTGTAGGACATGTGATGTGAGTTTGGTTGGGGTTGGAACCCTTGGTTAAGATCAAAATTCGTATGGATTTTTGTGTGGGTTTTTAAAAGGGATTACTGAATCAATTTCCTTGGTTTTTGAACAAGAATAGACCACTAGGACCAATACCTATGGGTTTGGAACCTTTTTGACACATGTGAACTTGTCCTTAGAGTGTGAAAAGACCCCTCAAAAGTCCACATTCATGAATGTGACAAATTCAAAAAAAAAAAGTGTTGGGGCTTGGGAATAGTGACTTGTCACTCTCAACCTTCTACTCCCCAAAAGTTCTTGGAATTGGCACAAGACTCACACATGTGTGAGCACTTGTGGGAAAGAGTGTAGGTTTGGGGATCCCTATATATCTCAAGAAGATGGAAGACTTGGGCATTGCCCACTTCTCCTCTTGGAGAACTTGAGTGAAGATGGTAGAAAGAATGAGAAAAAGAGAGGAGTCCATCTCTTTAGCAAGATATTGATGAAAATGGCTTGGTTTGAAGAGGAAAGATGGATACAAGATTTCAGTCCCTCCCCTAGAAAGAAAAGATAAGTTCTTTTTTTTCCATTTGTCCTTGTTTCTTGGTAGTAAGGAGTTGACCTATTGTATGGATCATGCTTGAAAACATAAAGTAGAGGACGTAGATGCATGTAAGTTGTGCTATGTTAGTTTTATTCCTTTGTAAAAATGAGAAAAGACTCCATTGATCATTGTGGGGCTAAAAAAATTCCTTGCACGGGGGTATGGCTAGAGCCCACGAGGCTCCATGACGCCATTATGGTAGGGTGGAGAGCAAGTTTGTAGTATTTGACATGGTACTCATTTTATTTTCAAGTATTATTGTAAATTGAAAATCTAGTATATTGTTGAATGAATAAAAGAATATGGAAAAGAGCAAGCTTCATTCTTTTTGTTTTTAAATATTGTTGTAATGATGAAGATTAGTGTATTGTTGTAAAATGGAATAACATAAAGAGGAAGGTTTATTTTATGGGTGTTTGGGTTATTAGTTCCTCGATACTATTTGCAATAGAGAAAGCCTTATTTATTTGTGTGCTATGCATGTTATCCTTAAGTATCGTTTGTAATATTGAAGAGCTAAGTATTTTGTTGTAAAATGAAAGAATGGAAGAAAAAGAAAAGGTTATTTTATTAGCAAGTTGTCTCTAAATGTGTTATATCTAGTATTGAAAGCTTTTGTATCTTGCATGAAAACTTGCATGAAAATAAGTGTGACAAAAAAAAAGAGAGAGGCTTTAATTGATATTTATGTATCTTTAAATTATATTTCTTGAAAGAAAAATTTTAATTTAAGTCTCCATGAAGATGAGAACTGGGTGCTACCTCTCTATTTTGAAAGAGTAGATATCCTTATTATAAAAAAACAAATGGATAGGGATACATCAACTATGTTAGTTTCATAAGATTGAAATTTGTCGTGAAAGATTTTCCCTTAAAATATATTACTTGGGAATTAAGAGAGTTTTAAATGCATGATTGTAGTAAAAGTATGTATTTATTGTATAGAGACAAATGTAAATTTACTTGGTTGTACAGCAAAATAAATCCAAGTCAAACAAAATTTTATTTACATGATCCCTTAAACGTGAGAAATACAGTAGAAAAAAAGGTATGCCATAGAGTGAAGCAAAAGAATAAATAAATAAATTATGGGTCTGTAAACAAAAGTAGAATTATAAATTCATAATAACAAATTTTTTAGATATGTTACAAAATAAATAAAGGGATACACACATACATGATACTTTAAATATTATTCAGATAACCTCTTTAAATACACTCACAGATCTGTAATACTACTTGATAAATACACAGATCTGGGATGTTATCCAATAATACACACAAATTTGTGAAATAAATAATTTCATTATAAAATTTCTCATATATATATATAATTTGTATGTGTAAATAAAGTAGTAAATATTACAATAGGTAATACTATTTAATACTTAAACAAAAAGTAGCTGGGTATAAACTGATATGCTTTGACTGTAATCCCTCTTTTATTACAGAGATATTAGTGCCTGTATGCAAACGTAGACATTTATGGTTTGGCCCCTACCCCCTTCAGTTGCCTCTATTCAACCATGGCATCTCAGACCTACTAATATGTATATATATATAAAGTATGAATTTGCATAATAATAATAATACTGAAATAAATGAATAAAATCAAACTTGCAGTTGTTATGAGAACATCCCTATGGCAGCAGGTAGCAAAATGATAAGTCAATCAAATAAAAAAACAAAAGGGTAAATAGTGAATACAATATCTCAACCTTAAATCGTTGCAGTGCTCAACACCTATTCCTGTAAACTCAAATGAATACCTGTAGTTTTGGGCTAAAGCAAAAAAAAAACGCAGCTGTGGTGCCTTATCATCACACGCGCTTTACCCTTCCTGTAAAGACAAAAAAAAAATATCATGGCCACCTTTCTTAGCTACACCAGAGCATGAGGAAATGAAGATATCTTTAGGGCGACAAAATTAGGGCATCGCCTCATCCAAGACGAGAGAATAAGTTCAAGTTAAAAATGTAGTAGTAATTAGGCTAATGTCAACAGGACTAAACAATTAAGTCACGTTCCCAAGATTCTTTTCAAATTAGATGTCAAAATGTATTAAATCTGTTGAAGAGTTACCTTGTTGCGAGTACAAGTTATGCTAAAAACAAATATACAAATATATTTATTCGCCCACCCACATCATTGAAAAATTGGGTATGATTCTAGTTTTAATAATTTGTGCATACTCTATCTTAGTGATCCGGTCCTCTACGTGGAAGAGAGGGATGAACGGGAGAAGCACGGTAGTTTAATTGGTGCCATAAAAGTAGGTTAAATTGTAAAGTCATCTTTAAGGTAAAATCTAAAAATACGTATATATAACACTAAAGGATCCTTAAATAAATTTAGGAATGCATGGTGTTTTGAAAGAAAATAGGGAGAAGAATATTCTTTTAAATCTAAAATAAATAAATATAATATATAAGAAAGAAAAGTAAAAGGAGGGGCTTACGTGGCTTATGGGCTTAAGTGTGGAAGGTAAGTATATGAATTTTAAAATTTAAAAGAAATCAAAAGGTATTACTAAGCATTAATAGTACTCTTTCTAAAAGGAGGGAGGTCTCTTTAATTATTTGTTTATTTTTAAATTCTTTTGATTTTCTTATTAAGTAAAATAAATTAAATATATGTATAAATGAATAAACGTTCATAGTACTATAGATTTACATAATTATTGTGAAATAGAAAATAAAATAAGTAAAAGGGTAATTGATACTTATATAAATAAATACGTGATATATAGTTGAGAGATATTACATTTTGAGATACTAATATATAAATTTTGAGAAGAGCATTACTTTAATTAATGTTAGGAGTTAATGAAAATGTTGATGTTAATGTTAATATTAACATACGAGATTAATCTTATTATGCAAAAGAAAAGAGAATATATATATATATATATATCATGTTATCTAGTAGGAATATTAGTTCTCATCGCTATTGAGGACAAATGATAATATAGTTACATTAAGAATTCATGTTGACAACTACTTTTACTAAAGCAAATCTATCGTATCATGACCCATTTTGGTGGCTACTTGTGTGAGAATTAACATAACTTTTACCCCTAGTACTGACACCCTTGAATGGAAAATGTGAAAACCTTGTATAACCTAGATAATAGAATTGTCCATCCATCTATCAAGAGTGCACGCGATGGATTCCTCACCCACCTGTCCTTGCACTCTTCCACTCCAGGGTCTCAGGTGATGTGTCATTGATGACATTACATGAGTGATGTTATCCAATTCATGCAGTTCGTAAAGCTTCTAGCAAGTGTTTACTATCTTTTACCTTAATAAAAAAATTGTTAGTAGCATTTTTTCCCTAGTGTATATTATGGGCATCACAAATTTCGTGACTTCATCCATATTATTCCCTTGTTCTTCTTCTTTCATAATTTCCACTTTTGCAGTTGGTATCAATATTTTCATAGGACTTTGTTTACTTTTTTGGCATGCAAACAACTTTCAAGTTCGGGGTAAGCTTTGGCTGTTTAAACTTTGTTGTTATAGACATACTTCATTACGTGATGAAGGGTTGAAGGCACTACATTCATTTCATGAATCCATAGTATCCCCAAGAGGAGATTGTAAGAAAGATCATGAGGCATGTAACATGGATCGAAGTTTGTAATGTTACCTTCCAAGTGGTTTCTTTCCTATATTATCAAACCCATGGATAGACAAAGAGTCAAGGAAAATGTTACTCTTATCCATATCAATCTTATCCAAAAGGATCACACTACACACATTAAGGGCCGAGAACCATTGTCAACAAGGGTTCCCTTTATCCTAGTTTTATTAACAAGGGCTATTATCATGAAGGCTTCATGTCATTTTTGAACTTCCAAGGAGGGTAACTCTCTTTGGTGAAAATAATATATAAATTAACTGCATTCATTCCTTGAACTAATCCTACCACATCATTTGGATTTATATTATGAGGAACCATAATTGGTTGCAAGGCTATTTGAAGCATACTGAAAGGTTGAATTTTGTTGCTTCTATGCTTGGGAGATAGAATAACAATCTTCACTCTCTCATTCAAGGAAAACCCTATAGATCTCAATCTAAAGTATGTAAAGGAGAAATAGATCTTCCAATAGGGTTGTCCTAGGGTCTGATTATAAACTAGAGAGGGGTTCACCACCAAGCTAGGGCTTGGAAAGACTAATGAAATGCAAGATCTAATTCTTAAACCTAATATAATGCAATGCTTCACTAAATGACCTAATAATGGATGCAAATGGAAACAAAAAGCTGAGAGATGAAAGGTGTGCACCTAGAAACCCAAAGAAGACCAGATGAATGATTGAAATGATGAAAAAACTAAAATTAAATCCTATTGGGACTCATACACCAGTTTGCTCGATTTAGTCCTAGATTAGGGTTTCTAGACAGGAACAGGTTTTTGGTAGTGTAGATTCAGGATCTGCAAAAATCTAGAAATTTACCTATACTGGGACTCATATGACAAAAGTGGTGCACCAGTCTAGTTAGGGTTTTCTGAAATTTCAAAGTCTAATTCTACTCCTCAATGTTTGCTTTGCCATTTCCAATTGATTTCTGGATCTGAAACCCTAATTTGTAACCTATAGATGTCTTCCAATGACCTCCAATGCAAGGTGACAACTTTGGCAACTTTGAACACTTTAATAACTTTCTCCAAACTTTCTCTTCAATGTTTCTTCAACCTAGGCCTACAAATCACACACTCAAGAGAGGGAAAAATGTTGTTTTGTTAGTAGAAAGGGGTTTTCCTTTGTCAAACCCCATTTTGGTAATCAAACGTGAAATGAAATGAATAAGATGAAGGAATGATGAATGAACAAGTTGTAATGTTGTAACTCACCAAACCACAACAATAAAGTGGTGCAAACATGTAAGAAGTGGCTCTAATGGATGTAGATCTTGACTCTTGATTGAATGTGATAGATCTTGAATTGAATGCTAGCTTGATTCATGAAACCCTACATCACAAATGTTAGCTCAAAAACAAACATGGGGTGGGTGCAAAAAGATTGGTAGGCAATTTATGCCCAAATTTTGAAAAAAGTTTTGAAATCTCATAACGCGAGTGTGTTATAATGCACTCACGTTATGGCTTGGTGTTCTGAGCTTGATGCTTGGTAGGATCCCACACAATAAGGGAGACAACCTTTCACTAGGCCACCTCATGAGCACATCGTTATCCCTTCTGTCGTGAATAAGAGTGTTGACATACAGACTTTGCAGGCCATTATCTCTTTGAACCAAAGTGTCATCCAACATGCCAACCCTATTCTACAACACCATCTAGGGGAGTCTTCAAATGGTGGGCTTCGATCCCATTTGTGTCAGTATTGTGGGGCGACTTGTTCATATGACCGCACTGACACTCCGGAGGCTGCTACGTAGGATCCATCTATAGCTATGGAGATGGAGAGGGAAACTAAAATTTTGAAGGAGGCCTATGGCATTGATCTACTCAGGTAAAAGATAGCATGTTCATTGAATTTAATTTATTAAATTTCAATTTTGAAATGTAAGATTAACTAATTTAGTTTTATCATTTTAATAAAATTGTAGGGTCACAATGTTGATACTGGATAAACCATCCCTACACCTACTTATTTCTCCATTGCATCTACTATTGAGGTATGTAACTAGTAAACAATTATAAATTTATTACATGTTAATAGCATTGTTTTATGAATGGTATTTAATATGTGATTTTGAATGTTTAATAGGCTAATATTGGAGGTTTCGAGGGAACACCTCCCAATTCCAGTGGATTTACTCAAACCTACACATAGGTAATAGAATAAAGAGTTTAACTAATGAATTGTACTTAATATATTTGTGTAGTTTATATTCGTATCGTTGATTACGTTGCATTGCACATCTTTCAAACTCAAAACATTAATTCACATTCCATAACTAATAACTAGATGTTGATAGATGACAAAATTTCAACTAGACAATATAGTTGTTTAGAAATTCAACATAAACAGTGATGCAATTACTTCACATAGCATAAGCAATTTATGTAGGAGCAACTTCCAATTGCATTTACTTGTCATGGCATTCCATGAGACCACTTTTTACTAAGGCATCTTTTCAAATAGTTCACTGCCTTGTCTATGTTATGGATGCTTGGAAGGAATATATGAAAGAATAATAGTAAGCAATAGCATAGACAAGGCAATGAGTTGTTTGAAAAAATGCCTCAAATAATTGTAATCTCATGGTATTTTCCATCACCATGAGACCCAATTTCTTTGAGGCACTTTTTCAAACAGCTCATCGCCTTTTCTATGCTACCACATTTTCCATACATGTCTACCAAAGCATTTTATCAAACAGTTCATTTCCTTGCTGCTATGGCTAAAATCTTAAAAAAGGTGCTTTCCAACGAACTATGGATGCTTGGAAAAAATCTATCAAAGAATAATAGTAAGCAATAGCATAGACAAGGCAGCGAGTAGTTTGAAAAAATGCCTCGAAGAAATGTGGTCTCATGGTAATGGAATACCATTCCATCACCATGAGACCACATTTATTTGAGGCATTTCTTCAAACAACTCACCACCTTTTCTATGATACCACATTTTCCATACATGTGTACCAAATCATTTTATCAAACTACTCACTTCCTTGTTGCTAGGGCTAAAATCCTAAAATAGGTGTTTTCCAACAAACTATGGATGCTTGGAAAATTTTCTATCAAAGCATAATAGTAAGCAATATCATATTCAAGGTAGTGAGTAGTATGAAAAAAATTCCTTGAAGAAATGTGGCATTTTTTTCAAACATCTCACTGCTTGAAGAATAGAAACCAACCCATTAGCCAAAATTTCCCTCCAAATTCTTTTCAAGATCCCATCTTCAATTTACCAATCCATGGAACCTTCCACCATTTATTCCACTTGTTCATGTACCCACTCTTCCCTCTTCATGTCATGATCACCCTCCATCTCATAGCCAAGGCCACACTATACCATCCACCCAATCCTAACATAATACCATAGAGAAGACAATGAACTGTTTGAAAAAATGCCTAAAAGAAATGCAGTCTTATGGTGATGGAATGTCATGACGTGCATTTGTTTGTAATGGCATTCCATCACCATGAGACCCCATTTCTTTGAGGAATTTTTTCAAATAGTTCATTGCCTTCTCAATGCCACCATAGTTATCATACATGTCTACGAAAGCATTTTATCAAATGGTTCACCAGCTTGCTGCTATGGGTAAAAACCTAAAAAAATGTGCTTTCAAACAAGATATGGATAGGGAAAATAGTAAGCATGATAGTCAAAAATATATAGTTTAATAAGTACTCAAAATTTTGTTCATTATCTCATACATTATAAGTCAAGACGTGGATTGCTATTGTAGTTTTTGTGATTAAATAATTTTTTGTTTTATTTTTAGATGTTGCAAGTGGAAATACCTCCGAATGTTCAGAGGGAAATGGAGATCAGTGTTTCATCTTCTATAGAATCCTCGATGGCTCTGACAGGGGAGGTATGAGGAAAATTACTAAATTTCAATTTACATTCGTTGTTATAGATGTTAGTTAGTGAAAAATCAAACCATTATTGATTTGTAGTTTAATTTCTATTTGGATGGTTTATATAGGGCTTTAGCACGCCTCAGCATGGGCATTTGAATATTTCCCTCATGGAGAGTGATCATCAAATGGTGGTAAGTGATTAATATATTTTGTTAAATATATCATTTTTTTAATGTAATTTCTATATATTAATGTCTTTACTTCTTATTTAGATAAATTGATCAAGAACTAAACCTAGGAGCAACACGGGAGCACTCCTCGTCAAAGCATAAAATGGATGACGTCACCATCCGATCAAAAGCAAAGGGAGAGTTTATTTTGAGAGCATGGAGAGCGATGACTTTTGATTCTAGAGCCCTTTGTTGTATGCCTATATGGCATTTTTGTACATATTTTGTATTGGATATATTTGACAATGTATGCCTATATGACATTCTCGTAAGCCTATATGGCTATTTTGTACCTATATTTTATACTTATATCAACATATATTGATGTATGCCTACATGGCTATTTGGTTAGTACAAATCTTTTTTATCGATGGTGTCCATATTTGCATTATATATCCATGGTTCAATAGATATGAGTTACATGTATTCAAGTGACGTGTATACTTTGTGACTTACGTGTTTTCATACGTATACCTTATATTCATGCATATACTTTGTATTAATTTGTGTATACTATGTATTCGTGTGTATGCTTCAAGGCTTACATGTTTTTGAGTACTTGTGCTTCCTTTATTCACATGTATACTTATTAATTAGTTAGCACTAGCATTGATCATTGTTCTCCTTCATGGTTTGTCTTGAATATTAATTGATTGATGCTCAACAACTTCAATATTTCTAGGAATACTAGTAGAGTTACAAATTCCAAAATTGCACAAATTGAAAAGAAACGATTAATTACAAATAAATGCACTGATTATTAACTTGATAATTGATTAAGAATGAGAATAAAATATATCAAGAGATGAGCCTTCTAGAATGACAACTACCAACTAGAAAATAGGCAAAGCATTCCCAATACTTTGAAAGTAATAATCCACCCAAAATTGCAACGAGAGAGAAGGCTTATTTAAGATCCTTGAGCAATGTATTTCCTAATGCCCCCTTGTTCTTACATATCTCAATTTAGTTTAATCCAAAGAGTTCCATGAAATTATTTATCTAAAAGTAAAAAACACGTTTTCAATTGGTATTCCATGAAATGTTTCATAAAAATATTCCAATATATATAATCCTTTGATTAGAACAACTTAATTAAACAAACGATACATAATCTTCACAACATTTGCAAAACATAATATTTATAATAGATGAAGTAGTTAACTTGTTGACACATTATCATACAAACATTTATCTTGAATAGTCTTTAAACATTTTCATAGCATAATCCTCATAGTGTAGAATGAATTGTTATGTTCTTGATCCATCACAATATAAACACCTCAAAAGATTTATGTGCCAAATTTTTGCAATATTATTTCTTGTATAGGAAATAGATTCGAGAGAAAGCAAGTTATAATTTATAATACAAATAAGAAATGGACTCAATAGTGGAAAATTTATTTATCACACCAAATAATAAATGTACATGAGAGCATTGCTTGTTTCTCTTAGACTCCAATTTTCAAGCATAGCAAATCATTTCAAATGAAAATGACAAAATGCTTCACAACCAAAATTGTTAATTGAGGAAAAATAAAATGTTTCGAAGTTCCACCATTGTATGCATTTACAATTGGTTGTATATTGTTGTAAGGGCAAGGAGGATAATTGAAAAATTCCTTGTGTGTACTAGACTTGAGGATGATCATATGCTTTTTTTGTGGAAAACTCAGACTTCTCAACCGTCGTGTGTATGTTTATTGTTTTGATTTTTTTGCATGCCATCATAAGGGATCAAGCTAGTCGAACGTACCTAAAAGCAATTTTTGCATGTTTGGGTGCAAAAGAGGACCATGAATAGCATCAACATACCTATCAGGACGCATTGGAGCAGTTTGTTTGGTCACATGAATTGCAAAATGAAAGTTGCACCACTTTGTAACTTTACACTACTTGCATTTGACACTTTTTCAATCAAGTGAAAACTAGACACCATGAGAAAATGACTTCAATATAAAAAAAAATGAGAGATTTTATTGTAGAGGGGCCCAACACAATCCTATAGGCCTAGATAGAGAGTTCGTAAGTTTCACAGTTTCTGAGTAATAGCTCGTCAAATAGTGCTACCATTTTACACTTTGGACACTTAAGAGATCAAGCTGATTGAATGTAGTTTGGAGTGATTCCATGTGTTTGGGTGCAAAAAAAGATCATTCCTAGTGTAAACGTACCCATTTAGATGCATTGGAATAGTTTGTTTGGTCACACGATTTGTAGAATGAAAGTTGCACCACTTTCCAACTTTCAACTACTTGCATTTGACAACTTTTTTCCCAAGTGAAAATTCTCCACCACGGGAAAATGCCTCTGAGATAGTGAAAATTGAGAGAAGTTATTGTAGAGGGGCCCAACATGATCCCATAGGCTCAGACAAGAAGTTTCTAAACATCACGGTATCTGAGTAACGACAGACTAAAGTTTGCAGCCATTTTGCACTTTGGACTCTTAAGGGATCAATCTGGTTGAACATAGCTCAAAGCGATTCTGCATGTTTGGGTGTGAAAGAGGACCATACATAGTGTAAAAATACCTATTCAAACACGTTGAAATAGTCTGTTTGGTCACATGAGTTGCAGAACGAAAGTTGCACCACTTTGCAACTTGAACAACTACTTGCATTTGACAACTTTTTCCCTAAGTGAAAAAACTGAGAGAAGTTATTGTAGAGGGGCCCAACGTGATCCCATAGGCTCAAATGAGAAGTTTCTAAGCATCACGGTATCTGAGTAATAGCATGTTGAATTTTGCAGCCATTTTGCACTTTGGACTCTTAAGGGATCGATCTAGTTGAACGTAGCTCAAAGTGATTTTGTGTGTTTGGTTGTGAAAGAGGACCATGCCTAGCGTAAACATACCTATTCAGATGTGTTGGAACAGTTTGTTTCGTCATACGAGCTGTAGAATGAAAATTTCACCACTTTGCAACTTTCAACTACTTGCATTTGACAGCTTTTTCCCCAAGTGAATATTCACCACCACGGGAAAATGCCTTCGAGATAGAAAAAAATGAGATATATTATCATAGAGGGGCCTAACATGATCTCATAGGCTCAGACGAGAAGTTTCTAAGCATCACGGTATCTGAGTAACAACATGTTGAAGTTTGCAACCATTTTTCACTTTGGACTCTTAAGGGATTATGTCGGTTGAATGTAGCTTGGAGTGATTCCGTGTGTTTGGGTGTGAAAGAGGACCATGCCTAGTTTAAACCCACCCATCTAGATGCGTTGGAACAGTCTATTTGGTCACATGTGTTACAAAACGAAATTTGCACCACTTTGCAACTTTGCGTTGCTTGTATTTGACACTTTTTCCATCAAGTGAAAACTGGACACCATGGGAAAACCACTCCGAGATAACAAAAAATGAGAGAAGTTATTGTAGGGGGGCCAACGTGATCATGTAGGCTTAGATGAAGATTTCGTAAGCACCACGGTTTCCGAGTAATAGCTCGTCAAAGATTGTTTCCCTTTTACACTTTGGACCCTTAAGGGATTGAGCGAGTTGAACATAGCTTAGAGCGATTCCGCATGTTTGGGTGTGAAAGAGGACCATGCCTAGCATAAATGTACCTATTCGAATGCATTGGAATAGTTTGTTTGGTCACACAAGTTGCAGAACAAAAGTTGCACCACTTTGCAACTTTACACTGCTTGCATTCGACACTTTTTCCATCAAGTGAAAATTGGACACCACAGGAAAAATGACTCTAAGATAACAAAAAAAGAGAGAGGTTATTGTAGAGGGGCTCAACAGAATCTCGTAGGCTCAGACAAAGAGTTCTTAAGCATCACATTTTTCAAGTAATAGCCCGTCAAAGATTGTTGCCCTTTTGCACTTTGGACTCTTAATGGATCGATCTAGTTGAACATAGCTCGGAGCGATTCCGCATGTTTGGGTATGAAAGAGGACCATGCCTAGCATAAATGTACCCATTTAGATGCATTGGAATAGTCTGTTTGGTCACACGAGTTGTAGACCAAAATTTGCACCACTTTGCAACTTTACATTGCTTGCAATTGACACTTTTTCCATCAAGTCAAAATTAGACACCACGGAAAAAAAAATCTGAGATAACAAAAATTGAGAGAAGTTATTGTAAAGGTGCCCTACATGATCTTGATGCCTTATATGGAATTCCCATAACTAACACGGTATCTGGGTAACAGCCCGTCAAAGATTGTTTCCCTTTTGCAATATGGACTGTTAAGGGATTACATTGCTTGAATTACAAATGTTTGAGGGCAGCAATAAATTTCAATATTTGAGTAAATCTCATTAAAATTGTTTATTT
>VDFB02046303.1:0-30238 GCA_007258455.2 Sequoia sempervirens | reverse complement strand
CTACCAACACAAAAGCACTTCCCACCAAGACATCTACCACAAATATACAATATTTCTAAAATAACAAAAATAGAGAAATCTTGCAAAAGCCCTGATAATTTTCCCATGAGGAAATTGAATAGCCTCTGTGCAATCCCCGATCCACAATAAACTCCGTAAACAAATTTCCTCAATAATAAATCATTATTGCACTGGCACACATGTCGAGAAGTGGTTGAAAAAATCTTCTTCCACCACTTCTCTGCAATTTTCTAATTTTCAATTTGCATGCAATTTAATTTATTTAATTTAAATTTAAAAATCAAATTTCAATTGCATGAATTTATTTTTATTTTAATTTAAATTTCCAATTTCCAAAATACAACCATTTATTTAATAACCAAAATACCTTTTTCACAAATAATTATTTAATTTTCAAATAAACTATTTACACACTTAATAATTTAATTTAATTAATTAACTTATTTAATTAAATAATTTAATCTTTTAAGATTAAACCATTTAACCAAATAAGCTAATTAATTAATTAAATATTAAGCAACTAATTTTCTTCAACATTAAAAATTAATTTAAATAACAATAATTTAAAGCACAATAAACTATCATTAAAAATTAACCAAATTTAACTTTCAAACAATTTATCCAAACAGAAGAATGCAAAACAACCTATGACTCAAACTAAAACAGACAAAGTACAGTGACCGGGTTATAGACTATACTAGGGTGAACCAAACTACTATCTCAGATAACCTTATCCATTGAGTCTTATTGCCTTCGGACACAGTACCCAATTGGAGTCGGTGTCGTAGCATTCCACGCAATAAAGCAAATAACATGCATATATATATATAAATAAAGCATTAACTTGAGACACAATGGAGAAAATCATGGATATCCACCGGGGCACTTTCTGGCGAGAGATATGATTACATTCTCCCACACCAATACATAATCACAATAGACTATGATAAATAGTTGTTAGGTAAATAAAGCATATACATAACAATAATCAACTGAAAATAAACATCTAAGCTATCTCAAAGCATGTCTAAAATCAGTAATCACCAAACAATGTATCATCATGTCACAGAATAAATCCACTATCACTCAAAACCAGCGATCAAAATATCCAAACAAAGTATCATAGTCTAACAATGTGAAAACGTACAAGCAGAAAACATAAGCATAAATGGAGGTACTCAATAAGTCTTTTGTGGAGTAAGTCTTCTTATTGGACACTTGCTTGTTCTTTATTTATTGTTGTAGAGCAAGCATTTGAGTTGCAAGAATGTCTACTTGGGTCAATGATTTATCTTGTGTATTTTGAGATTCCATGTTGGCAATGTTGAAATCCAATATTATGAGATGGGTTTTGATTGGATATGTGTGTATATGATGGATTGTGGTTTTATGCATGGGCTATGTATGTATATGAAATTTTTTGGTTTTGGTTATGAGTGTTTTGATTGGGGGTAGGAATATGAGTGTTGTAAGGAGGATTGGATTGTGTATGTCATGAACTTGTAAATGTATGACCATGTGGATGTTGATTGCCATGTTGTGTGAAAGGTCCTTGGTTTCCATGTTGTGTGGAAGATCCTTGTGTGTTATGTGGAATAGACCCTTGGGTATTGTGTTGTGCATGTATATGAGGAGTATTCCCTTGTTGTGACACAATGGTATATTGAGAGGCCCCTATATTTGGTATAGAATTTTTTTTGGGAGTCTTATTAATAAAAATATTTGGTATTTTGGTTGAGTTGTTTATGCCAAGTAGATTGGACGATGATGTCCCTATGGTGTTGGATGTGGAAAATGGATTGAATGAAGTACTAAAGGGTTTTGACATGGATTGTGTCATAGTTGATGTCATTCCTTGTGTCATGGTTTGGGTTCCAAATGTTGAGGTGTGGATCCTCCTAATGTCATAAATATGTTGACTTGTGGGATGGAGCCACTAGAAGTAGGTGTATTGTATCCTTTAATTTGCTTAGTTGGTGTAGGCACTTCCTAGAGGGTATTAACATTAAAACCATGGGGTAATGTGGCTCCTTTTGACAATAGTTTAGCTAGGAAATGTTGGGAGTCCAATGCCACAATTTCTTCCACAAAAGAGGCCACTTCAGGATCTTGGGAAGGATCCTCTACTTCGTATATGGTGACATTCCTTTCCTTGTCTCTAATGATGAATTTTTCAAATGGATTGGAAAATGATGTTGGTGGTCTAGGTGCCCCGTGAGAGGGATTACCAAAGGGGTTGAAAAACTCATTGTTTTGTTGGAATCATTTTTTTTTCTTTTGCAACCTTGTTTCGACCATAAAAGAATTGCAAGGAGGTGGATGTGAATGTGATATGGTATGATGTCTAAGGTATGGTAATGCAAAGGTGTAAATAATGTATGACTATGCAAAGGTATGACCAAGGTATGACTAAGGCCAAGGTTATGCAACTATGCTTTTGGATTTTTCATAGTATAGGATATGCCCAATGAAGGTACCAAGATAGAGATTCAAAGTGATGAGATTTCAAGATGTCAATAAGTTGATGTCACAATGAGGTCAATATTTGGAGTATGTCTAAGACTAAGGTATGCAAAATGTAATACAAATGTGAAAGAATGATGGGTGGTGAAAATACTAATATGACATAAAATGATGACTGAGATTGTGATAACTAAGCACCTTATGGTAAATCTAAGGTAAGGTTACTAATCAAACTAATATATTCCAAGGATAAAATCTGATTTGTCAATACTTCAATGATGGTAAGGAGTGAAATGACGAATTGAAAAAGGTGGGCTCAAGCTAGCCTTGTGAATTTAGGAGCCAACCTAAATGAAAAAGGACTACAATGATGGAAAGATGAAGTCAAGACAAATATGATTTTGTAACCTATGGGCTACTCTAAAGTCTAATAAGCTTCCAAACCAAAGTCTACAACAAGATCTATGCAAGTTAAGAGATGACCTAATGTTTGACCTATGGCAAATGCAACTAATACAAAGATGGAAGAATGGATGGACTGGAAATGAAAAGTATAAAAGCTTGCAAGTATGTGATCAGAGGAGAAGATGATGCCTAAGAATTGATCAAAAAATGGATTATCTCATTTTTCCCCAAAATTTTCAACAACAGGTAGTTGCATCATTTTGAGTCTCAATTGTGGTGTTCTATGTAATAGTTGCAATGTTCTAAATGAAAGTTGTGATGAATGATAGTCAATTGTGGTGTACAGATTGTTTGACCCTAAGTTGATGGTTTTGGACTCAATTTTGATCTGATTTGTGCAAAATTATGATTAGAAAACACTATATAAATAGTCTAAAAACACTTGGGCTAGTTTGAAAATGTCAAAAGTGTGTTTGTAATGTGTATGTTCTAGGGTTATTCACTTCAAATTTCCATGGGTATAGCACATATCAAAAATAATATCACACATAGAAAACACTTTTTCTATGCCTAAGGTCAATTGGCCAATGGCGACAATCTTAGACTCACTCTAAGAATCTCCTTTGGTGCAAGGGAGGGACACCCATACAAGAAGCCTTGTTAGGGCATGTATCACCTCTTGCCTACATCAGTGGATGGGTAGGGGCCTCCTGCACTGGAAGGATGCTGCAATCACCTTCTCCATGGAAAGTCTCAAGCCCAAAAGGCAAGTGACTTATATAAGCCAGGGATTTTTGTATAGTTGAAGGGAGCCAAATGTTGGGCATAAGAATCTTAAGGCTGCGGGGCTACACCCTACCACTAAGAACATCGCCAAAACTCAATCACAAGAGTGGATTCTAACTAGTTGGTTCTTAATCATTTTTTTGAGATAATTCGATGCCTATATATGTAGCAGTTCACTCATTTAAGAGGCCTCCCAGCCCTTAAGAAAGGTTTTTCATGTATATCATGGATATTGAGGGATACTTTTGTCAGTATAGGAAATCCATACTAGGTGACTAATGATGTTCATCACAACCACAATTATTTGTATAGCAGACCAAAATAAAAGTACCGCTTGGGTTGTTCCCTCTCACAAATTAGGACGCAAGCCCTTTAAGGGTAAAAAAAAGTTAGACAAGTATGTTGTTTTTGATATCCAAGATTGCACGAAGTGCAAGAGGAGAGCATACACTACACCTTTTTCTCACACTTGCATGGTGTTCATTAACCTTAATAAATCAAAATGTGTAGGTGATAGTGTGAGTTTTAAGAGATGTTTTTGATTCTCAAGATCACCAAAATGGTGTGAGAGAAGAGCATACAAACCTTTACAACAAAATGCAAAACCATAAGGCAAAGAAGAACAATGATTTATTTTAACCCTCAAAGAAATATGTGAAAGAAGACACTTGAAACAAAGTTGTTAATTTTAGAACCAATGAGTGGATATGCAAGGTTAATTTTAAACCAAATGAGGGAATATGTAAGTTGTAAATTTTAGCCCAAATAAGTGAATATGCAAGTCAATTTTAACCAAATGAGTATGATTAAACAAAATTGCAAAGTGAGACAAGACAAGAAGTTAGCAAAATCAAATGAAAATACCTCCTCTCAACCTGTACCACATGCTACAAAGCTAATATTAGTACTAGAAAAATCTTAAGCTGCTAGATGTTAAAAGACAGAATTGAGAAATCCTAAGAAAATTAAAGATTCTAGAAAATAAGCAGTTGTGTCACTGTAACTAATAGTTGCAGCTAACAAACATTGACAGATGCGGTTCATAACTTGTTGAATGCAAAATTTTGGATGGGGATTGCATCGCACAAATTTGGTGGTTCCCTCTGCAATTGCAATGAATCTCTTCACACTTGCGACGAATTAACCTTGTAACTACAAAACACAATAAAAATGACCAATTTTGACCAAAATAGAAACCGAACTGATATGATATGGATGTTAACTAATAAAGCCTAAAACCAGAAACCAGAAACAACAAGAAAATCTAAAAATGGATGTAAACTAGTGATGTTATGATGTCCTGAGCAGTTGTAGTGATGCCTTAAGAAGATGTGTCACAAGAACCTGTAGCTGCAAAAAACCACAAAAATGAGCAATTTCAACCAAACCAATGATTAATATGATGCAGGCCTAATGTTAGATGATGAAAATAAAAACTCTTAACCAAGATTAAACTAGAAATCCGAAATGAAAGCAACCCAAGGGATATTCTTAATTCTGAAGCAATTGTGGCATTTTAGGTGTCAGTTGTGTCACTATCATTTAGCAAATGCATCATTTTAGCTAGTAGTCACGTTGCGAACCTAAAAAACTACTTTAAAAAAAATTATGCAAAATCTTGTTCATTTCACATCAGGTTCACTAATGTAATCTAGGGTAAAATTTAGGTTAATGTAAAATAGCATAAAAACTAACCCTAAACGAATAATAGAGCACAAATAAGCATAAAAAACATGAAATATAAAGCAATATCACCATAAAGTCTTCATGCCATCATTTCTTCACCTCCATTTTGCTTGGAATGTACTTAATGCCCTCATATTTGAGTGTGCAATAATGGCCTATGACAATGACTAGCAAAATATTGAAGATTGTTCTCACACTTTAATAGTATGTACTTGCATATGAACTAAATGTACCTAAGATGTCAAAATGACAAGGATAAGGGTCTTTTATAGAAAATAAAATTTTGAATGAAGGGTTGAGAATGAATGTTAATAAGATGTGTCAATCAATGGCCAAGAATTAAATTTGTAGTATGAAATAGGGTTAGGGAAAAATTAGGGCAATGCCAAGAAATAAATGGGTAAGATTGAATTATAAGACAATTCAATCAAGGGTTGAAATTAAATAAGACAAGAGAGATAAGATTTGGTATGGAAGATAAGATTGGCACAGAAAAAGTAGTAGGAGGAACTCAAGTAATTATAAAATTATTTTATTTGAGAGGAAAATGATTAATTAAATAATAATATATTATTTAATTATAGAGGACATGTGACAAGGTTGATTTTTGCATTAAATAACAATTTAATTCAAAAGTGAGAGGAAAATGACAAATTAGTAAGCAATTAAATAAATAAAATTTATTTATTTTAATGACAAAAAAGACTAATGAATAATTAAATAATTGAAATAAATATTTAATTATAGCAAAAAGTGGTAAATAATTAAATAAATAAAATTTATTTAATCATAGAAGAAAGGAGTATTATTGACGTAATTAAATAAGTAAAATTTATTTAATTAATCAAGAGAAGAAAATATAAAGTTAGAAATGAATTAATTAAATAATTAAAATTATTTAATTATTAAGGATGAAAGGGGAAATGATGAAGAATTAGAGGTTGTGGACCTAGGACAATTTGTAGTGACAACAACATGTCTAAATTATAATTAATTTCAATTTAGTTTTCTAAAAATTAAGTAAATTAAGCAACAAATAATTATGAAAAGGTATTTACATACTAGATATTAATGTTACAAATCTATGTTTAAAAAAGTATAGTTTTATCTTTTCTACAATAAAATTTATGGTGTATGGAAGTAACAACACTTTTTAAAATGTTGTTAAGTATATAAAAACAAGTTATTAAAAATTATGCTTTCAAAAAAATCACAAATTATTATTATTATTTTTGAAATACATTTATAATCTCCACATTAAATCTCTAAAATTTCTAGTTCAGATCGTCTATAAATTCTTAATGGTTTAGTTTCTCTATGTGTCAAAACGTGAAAATTTAGCTTAAAAAGTTGATTTCAATATCCTACTTTGACCTAAAAGTGGGACACAGTATTGTGTGATCACCTGACTAGAATGTATAATATGTGTTGTAAAACTACACACAATGACTAAATTTATGACAATAAATGTATTTTTGAATTTCATACATTTCCATGTTTCTTACAAGACAAACCATGACTATAAGTACTTGATATACATATAGTGGGAAAAATAGTTTAGCATTTCATGTTTGTGCAAATATAAGAGAGAGAAACCTATAGTTATTTGGATTTTAGGTGATTGATGAGATGCACATGGCATAGATTTTACATCTTATTCAAGAAATAACATGTCATATCCCTAAAAATTTATAGTATGGTACCATCTTGTTATCCATTAGATTTAAGGAACGAGTCAACTCAATGAATAGTCATGGAGGGTGTAAGACAAGGAGATGCCCTATTATCTTATTGTCCATATGTTAGATTACTTTTTTGGCCATCTACTAAGCAAGTGCACAAAGAGATCTTAGTATATGAAATATAGCAATTTTGATAAATTGATTTCTTCGTCTATAATTTATATTTTATATATATTATGTTGACAAAAAAGTATTTCATAATATAAACCTTAACAAATGAATTACCAAATATTATAATGTAATATTAATATTAATTTGATTTAGAATATATAAATCATATTATATTTAAGCTTTATGGAATTAAGAATTAAATATGAATTTTTTGAAAAATGAGGACAAAACTATCAATTTTGTTTATGAACCTACAAATAAATTTTAAGATTTGAATTTCCTTCAAATTTATTGATCATGTTCTATGTAATAAAAAAAGTGCAATTATAATGTTCTAATAATAAGTCAATAGAAAATGTCTCGCGCTTCAAAAGCAAGGAACCATCTAAGCTTTAAAATTTATTGTTTATTAATTTACTTTGAGACATGGATTTATTATTGCATATGAAGTAACATATTGTCAAAAAGTGCATGCACCATGAAAAAGTGATTGTGTGATTCATGTATTTTTTATCTTCACATGTTGTTATGGAAATGTGTGGATCCATGTCTAGTGAAGCTTAATCACATAATTTTCTAATAAGTTTAGAAGATTTCCTCTCACTGATAAAGAATTCTAACAATATTCTCTCTACATTATAAAAATAAATTTCTTACAATTGAGACCATACCAACATACAAAAGTTTTAAAACTATCTACCGTTCTGCATCCTTATCCAAAAAGGTTTCCTGCCATAGCTGTAAGAGACTTACTTTGTAGAAAGCTTTTTGTACTTCAACACAGTTTCCATTTGTGTGTTGTCTTTTATTGTTGGCGTGCTTCGTTGTTTGGTGGTTTTCACCTATAATTTAGTCTTTATTAGGTTTTCTAATGAAATTTTATTATTTACCATCTAATGCTCTATGCTTTAATACTGTTTTTATGCACAACAAAATTTAGTCCTTCATTTGGCATTAACTGCCTGCAGCTTTGAATTGTTCATAGTGGGCCCTATCAAGTGGCAAAATAAATTGCAAGAATGATGTGAAATCAACTTACCAGTTTGTATATGGATGACCAACAACCACGTTAACCCTTCAGATCATAATCTGTCCATGGATTTATCTCATGAGCACAATTAGGGAGTTCCTTTCTCTTTTTAACATCACAATTGGGGTTCTTTAAAGTTAATTTCAGTTATAATGTCACAGTCGCTCAATGGTTAATCAAATGTCTACAGTGGGCTTTGCTAACTGTGTAGTCATTGTTAGTATGGAGGCAATGGGATCTTCAAAAAACGCAGTTAAAATGAAGAAGAAAAGGGAAAGAAGAGTAATGGCCAAAATGGAAGAAACAGAATAAAGGTTCCTAGAAACTCGTAAACTAAATTACTTAAAGATTATTGATTTTAATTCATCATATCAAGTTTGTGTAGAGGTTATTTGATGAATTTTTCATGTATGAAATTATGTCTAACAAAATTAATGCAGTAATAAGAGATGAATTCAAATGATTATGTAACCGTTTATGAATCTCCATATATGACAAATGAAGAGTGTCTCACTCTTGATTGGATGATTTGGTGGGTCCCCATCCTCTTGGCCTCTTGATAACTCTCCTTCTTCTATACCCTCACCAACATACCAGTGCATAATGGCACACTAGATATGAAAATGTTCTGGATGTTACAATTTCAACTAAACAAATGGTTTTCCCAAATGAAGATTTCCAGTCACTAGATTAACAAAAGTATCAAAATCCTTGACATCCTTATTCAAATCTTCTAACAGCATTATATCAGTTTCATTGAATTTTCCCATACGCATACACAATATAACATTCTTTGCAAAAACTAAAAGAACAACATCCTGAAACTCAATAGCCTCAACATTGAGACCGATAGTGGGAATGAAAGTAACGATAAAATCAAGTTTCTAACTTAAATACAATATTGTAGCCTTAAATTATAATTTTAAATATATTTAATTTGATTATTATATTTATTTTATTCTTCTAGTGAATATAGGACATTTAGCAATCATCAAGGTCTTTGTTACATACAAATAAAAAAAATAGTAAAATAGATTAAAAAAATTTTGAAATATTTGTGCATCAAGTATTTATCTCTTTGTTTCAATGAAAAAGAAGTTAATTAAATTGCATACAAACAAGTTATGTTGTATGGAAGTAACCTAAATTACATACAAACAAGTTATGATGTAAAAGGGCACACAAAGACTAAATTAAATAAGAAAAAAATGTCTTCAAATTTCATAAATTTTATGTTTCTTAAAGGGAAAACAATGACTATAAGTACTTGTCATACATATAGAAGGAAAAGTAGTTTAGCATTTCATGTTGATACAAATATAAGAGAGACATACATCAATAGTTATTTGGATTTTAGGTGATTAATGATATGGAGAAATCATAGACTTTACATCTTAGTCAACAAGTTACATTTTTTCATTGTTATGAAAAGGTGTGTTGTCGACCTTGCATAATTTTATAATGTAATTTAATATATTTTTTTTTGCACTTAGGGGATATAGGGATGTTTGCATCACATGGGGTTAGCATTCTTGTGGCCACTTTATGTGTTGTGTGTAACATTGTGATAAATATTTAGCTTGGGGTCACACATTGAGTAAATATTTACTACTGGGAAAAATTAGTACCAAAAAGTAAATATGGGGGTTAATGGTTTTGTAAGTGCATGGTATTGGTCGTATGGTTTTATGTAATACCACTTGGTAGTTTTGTGCAAGCTTATATTTATAAAAGAAAGCAAATGGGTAGATGTCTTAGATTGGCTAGTTGGCCATTTTGGCTAAGGGGTTGGAAGCATCTCTTGTTTGCATTTGTGAGAGTTGAAGCATGGCATGGGATGTGTGGTTACATGCTTGTTCACATGGAGTGTTTGTAGAGAGATTATGTTTCAGAAGTGTTCATGGAGACTCTAAAGATGTATTGTAATGGTTTCATTGCAAAATAATACATGAGTGATGGATGCTTTTGGAAGATTGATTTTTTCCTCTTGAGGGTTTTCCTAGGGTATATCTCAAGTGTCACTTTTTATGGTATGTTGTTTATTCTTTCACATATGCATTTTGAATACTTTTTGTGTAGATTTTTGTATTTCAATTATTTGGAAATTAGTATGGATGGCTGCAAATTTCCTTTCCTTTGGTATCATACTCATGGTTGTGGTTTTTCAACCCTTGTTGGAGAAGATCTAGTGCATAGTTCAATCCAACACCTATAGGAAAGAATGAATGTATTACAAGGTATGAGGGTTTTATGCAGGTTGTTTTTGCAAATTTGTGGTTATTTTTTTGTAGATATAGGTTTATGAATTTTTGTTGGAAAATGGTTTCTTTTTTGGGTGCTCACCATAAGTTTTTTATAGGGAAATTCTCATAGGTGACCCCTTGTAACAAATTAGACCTCACCATTATATTTAGGAGGCCCGAGAGATGAAGATTGACAAAAAAAATTCTTATTGATATAAAAGTGAGTTATACCTTTTAAAACCCTCCTTTTACTCTTAATATAAAAAAATAATGTGGGTCACCCTCCCACCATATGGAATCCAATATAACCTCACCCTCTACTCCATATGGACCCTCTCTTCCTCTAGACGTTTTTATCTCAATAATATAAGCTATATTCTACTGCTATGGGTTTTGTACTGTGGTGGCATGAGGTTGATCCAACTTTTTCTTTCTATCCTACCTACCTTCTTATCACTAACCCTCATGGAGACTATAGGTTTTAGTGGAGTCTAGAAATATCCTCACTGATAAAAAATTATTCCTATTTATTCGAGCTATATATTATATCTATAGAAAGAAACTCTATAAGTCATGATTCACCAAACTAATTTAAGGAAACCTCTTAATAGGTTACACCTCAACCAATCCCCTCATTTCCAATAGTGATGTAATAATTTTATATTCCACTTAGTATATTATATCCTTGTCCATAGCCTCACACATAGTACAAGGATTTTTGTATCATGTATGTGATGATGGTGTATTTAAACCATCTTCTAAACCCAACTAAAAACTGATATGGTCCTCCCCATCTAGTTTCTATAGGGTAGCACTTCTTACAATAATGTGACTACTTTGATATAGAGCCACATGCCCGAAGGACCACCCTATCTGCCATGTAAGGAAGTTAAAAAATTTCCCTCATTCATGTGATCCTATATAAATCACTATAAGTGTGGGTCAATAATTCCATAACCCAACAAAATATTCATATGTGTACCTCATTCTACTAGACAATGGGATCCCAACCATAGAGAAGCCTACATTCTCCCTTGTAACTTGTTTTGTTATAAATGATTACCAAAAAATATTTTTTAAGGGATAAAATTCAATCTCTTAATATCTAATAAGAAACTCTCATTTTCTCTTCTAGGGTTCTCCTACCCATGACGTTGATCAATAAATAATTGTACCAATTATTCACCATATTTCAGATATCAAGGGTTGATAAAAACAAACACATGCCCAATAATAGATAGTAAAATGGTCTTTTAGACTTCTAGTAGATTCATGGTACATTATCTACACACCTAAGGAAATTAGAATTTGTCTTATTATTTACCTCAATATGTCAATATATCACACAACACAATGTTGTATGGAGGAAATTATAGGGTTATGGTAACCCTTATTAAATTGGTTATCTCTAAAACTACTCTATCTATGTTAGGAAGTATATATAGGATCTTGGAGATCCAATCATGGTTCATATCTTATGTACGCTTATGTAACAAATTCCATTGATATTGTGACCATTACTGCCTTTGAAGAACTATTGTGGTGGTTATAAATCCGTTCCAATAGTCCCACAACTATTGCATGGATTCTAGCAATAATTTTATTGTGAAACCAAGAGTTTTCTACCTATACCTTGGAAATAAAAAACACAAAAAATACAAACATTATACACAAAGTGAAAATTATTTTGACTACAAATGTATCATAAATCATTATATTCAAGCTATTTTTAAAGAAAAAACATATTTTGATTGAAAATGAATGTTTTCCTTGTAACTAACTCATACTAGAGCATTGCAACTACACCTTCCATCACCATGATCAATGTCTCAAGAGGACTTTGTAGACTATAAAATCATTCAAATTCATTACCATCATCATAGAGCTCAAAAATATCTCAAGTGTGTAGGCTAAATTGACTTAGTTTTTAAGATGATTTTAAATATTTATCTCCTTGTTTTGTAAATGATAGCCCATTTAAAGTTTTTTGACCTTGTAGTCAATCTTAGGTGGTATCCTAAAACATTGTATAAATCATAAGTCCTTTCTTATTTTATTTTTACAAATTTATTCCTAATAACTTATTATGTCACACTAGGATTATCATTTTGCTGTTTTGCAAATTCCTAGTGAGAAGATAAAGATAAATATTGATACAATATGAGAGACTAAATCACCTCATTGCTATTAAATATTGTGCTTGCATATCATTTTCAATACATCTATTTTGAGGAGGTAATATGTAATTACCTTTTTGGTTTGGAAAAGGGATTAGGTCCTAAATCACACCATTCCCAACTTGAAGGATTAGAAATGATCTAAAATCCAATTAACTACAAATCCTAATAATAAGAGTTAGAATGGTGGATCACGGCTCTAATCCTTGTTTATGTGTGTGGATGTGATGGATGGTTGATTTATAATTGCTAACTAACTAATTTTGAATGATACAAATGAGTTATATAAACTATGAAAATGCAGTAGTTTGTTATGATTTCTAGTAAACTAGATGTAGACAGACAAATTTGAGTTCCATAAATGAAAAGGGTAGACATAAATGCACCTAAATTATCCACTTGTATGGTTTTTATGCATGCATGAACTAATAGCCTTAAATATTCCTTCAACTCAGTTCAAATCTACAACCTACACATATAAGAGGAGAGGAAGTGTTGTGCCATATAGGGGCTTGCCTAAGTCAAACCCCATGTTGGTATTTCTACCTCCACAATAGAAAATTATGATAAAATAAAGTGCATCCTTGGTTCGATAGAGGCTCACTAAGAAACACGTAATGAATTGACAACCTTGTTGTAACTTACCACTTAGATCTAATCTCCTTGATGGACTAAAGTCATACTCATCACCTTCAAGGATCAATTGTTGCCCGACTTGAATTGATTTGATAACCTAAAAATGTTAACTTACACATAAAAAAAAATATATGTAAACATGAACATAAACTCACATAGCATATGACATGATTCTTGAAGGATGAAATTTTGTAATAATCTTGATAATTCTACTCTTGACTTCTCTTGAATACTTTTAGGATGCTCAAATTTTCTCAATTAAAGTGCTTATCTTGCTTCCCATTAAAATTGTGAAAATATTTTGTATTTATATACAATTCTTCTAATTTACCAAAAACCAAATGTCGACAACTGACAATTGAAATTGGAAATTCAAATAATAAATTATTGACACATATATATTCAAATATGGAGCCAAAAAGTTGGTCTAGGGAATAGTATGTCTTAAACTAGATTCTTAGTTTTTTGGAATGAAAAGAGTCAAAGGAAAATTATTATATGTGCAATTTGATTTCCCATGTTTGATTTTCCAAGAATATTTATAAAATTTCCAATTAGTGCATAATTAGATCTAAGCACAGAGGGGGAGCTAAACCTAACATGAAATTTTCAAGGGTGATAATTTTTTACACTATATTTAGCCCCCACATTAGTGAGAATATGAACTTATGATTAGACAAACACTAAAGTAAGAATGTGTTTAAAGAGGGGTTCAAATATCTAAATATGGAAGAGATAGGATGGCATTGAATCTAAGGGATGCACTAGCCCCTAGGATTCAAGGTCATATGGAAATAAACTATAAGGACAAAGGAACACACATGTGAGGTGAAATGCAACATGATAACATAAAGCATGCATGAGAATTTAAGCATGATAAATAACATAACACAATGCAAAAGACAAAACAACATGCAAAAACATACAATAATCACCAAACAAAACACAAGGTTAGTACTAAAAGGATTTGAGTTAGTAAGAAAAAGAGAACCTAGTATTTAAATTTGTCTCAAATACCAAACATCATCTCTTGAATATGTTGTTAGATAAGAGAATACTCTTATGAGGACAAAGGAACACACATGTCAAGTGAAATGCAACATGATAACATAAAGCATGCATGAGAAAACATGATAAATAACATAACACAATGCAAAAGACAAAACAAAATGCAAAAGCATACAATAATCACCAAAAAAACACAAGGTTAGTACTAAAAGGATTTGAGTCGAGTAAGAAAAAGAGAACCCAGTATTTAAATTTGTCTCAAATACCAAACATCATCTCTTGAATATGTTGTTAGATAAGAGAATACTCTTATGAGGACTAGCAAGTTGTGTTAAATGTTAAGTTGTTCATGAGCTACATAGATCCACTAGCTAGAAAATTGTGTTATGCTTGGTGTCCATGCAATATGATGGGTTACACAAGGCTAGAAAGTTGTGTTATGGTAGGTATCTCATAAAACAAATGGCTCCACTAGCAAGCAATTTGTGTTATGCTAGGTGGCCATGTTAAAAGGTGCTCAAGTTCATGAATCAACAAGCCGTGTATGTCAAATCTGTGGATTATTTTTCATCACACTTCAGGGAGCACATAAATTTTAACATCATGGGGGACCATTTAACATCATAGGGGATGAAAATTACCTCAGAGGGTGCATCAAGTTTAATATCATTGGGGATGAACATCACCTTAGGGGGTGTACAAAAGTTTTACATCACAAGGGACAAACAATAAAAAAGTTATCCCTCAAGGGGCATTATAAGTAACACCACCACAAAGGTTGTAGGTGTCAAAGGACACTATTCAATATATGTTAGGTCACACCTTGGGGTATCATACATGACACAACTACTAAGAGGGGATGAATCATGAAATGAAGGGTCACACTTTAGGGAGTACCAAGCATAGTACTACCACCAATGTGACATAAGATGTCGTGAAAAGTCACACTTTTAGGAGGTATCAAGCTTCATTCCACCACAAAAGGGGACATAACATGTATTAAGAAATTGACGCTTTAGTGAACATCGATATGATATTGCTGCTAAAGATAGACAATGTGATAAACAAGGCCACACCTTTAGAGGATGTATAATATGACAACTACAAACGGGTCATTTTACTTGATAACGGTAATATGTGGGGTAATATGCCCCACTTAAAATGTTAGTGTAATTTCTACACTAATATTTTAAGTAGATAAAGAGGAGATAGAGGATCCCTTGTTTAAAGAAATACACTTTATAAAAAGCTAACTACTCTTTCCCCCCAATTGTAAGGGTGGTAGAAAGCCTATATGGATTGTATCGCCTTGCTCCTCAATGATAGTATAATTTCATAAAAATATCTTGTTCCCCCTGCACATGGTAATGAGTATCTAATGATACTACAACTACCACATAGCAATGAGAAAAGCCATAGCTATTTAGTCTATTATGTTATCATAGTCATCCTTACAAGGATCTTAGCTATCTAATATGTTCTTGAAAGTATGGCATTCATTAGAAGTATGACAAAAAATATATGATACACATAAAAGGATGCTTTTTAATTCTTCCATTGAGTGTCTCTTATTTCTTTCATAGGATTTTGTTTAATGAACTCCAATTGTAAGAGTGTTTGTATGGTACACTTAGTTTTAGACAAAGAATCTAGAGCAGTTAATAGGCCATTTCTAATGTCTCTATGAGGTTTATGTGGTTTGGAGGATGGAGTAAATTTTTTATATGAAAGTGGAAGACCTTGTTACCCTATTCCTTTTGTATCTTCAGATGATATTTGTTCCAAGAGGGTGTGTATTTATTGCTCATTCTTTATATCACATCCTTGTTTTGAAAAAATATTGAATCCTTGTCCATAACATTTTTCTTTAAACTAATGGGTGTATTGTTCACTTTTTTTCATAGGATGGAGGATCACTTGGTGGCATGGAATGTTCTTGATTGTCATTAATAGGTTCTTTCATGTGTAATGGTTGGGGTATGAATTTTAAATCATTTTCTTTATGTAAGGTGGAAAACATGTAAAGTGGAGGTTGGTAGGTGTTGTTGATTGATGATATGGATGAGTAGGCCATGCTAGTGAAGGACAAACGATAATGTTGTTTTCAATATTAGGTATTATTTTGATTAAGAATTCATCCATGATTGCTTCCCCTTGCCTCAAAATATCCTCATTAGAAAAATATGAATTGGGAGATGAAGGGTCATGGGTTTCATCATGAAGGATGGTCATTGTCAAACACACAACATCAAACATCAACCAAATATTTCAAAGAACCCTAAGAGTTTACTATCACCAAAATCTAAGAAAAAATAGCTTGGTCAAGGGCATGGTGTAGCCTAGAATAGCAAGGTATTTTTTTCTAATTACAAAATTTAGATGTGTTCTATAGTGTTTAAGTACCCTATTCTATGACTATGTAGATATGACGATAAATAAATTTCTAGTTTTTAACATATTTGTTTTTGATAAAGGGGTAAAATGAGTTTTACAAGGACCCGAAACCACAAAGTTTACAAGGATAAATAAAGGAGACAAAAGTCCAACAAAATACACCAGCTTCCCAAAAGGTAAAAGACGGAGCAAGCAGCAACCAACCGTAACAGACCAGAAAGGTCAAGCAAAAAGGGAGGATAGACTCGTCTGCCTCCATTTTCCAGAGTCATGGATGCCCCTTTTAAATATTTTGAATCATCTTGAGCAGGGGAGCCTTTCTCTTCAAATTGGCCTTTGGTCTTTGAAATTCCAAAAGATCCATATCCTGGCTTTTATCATAGGTTTCCTCCAGATCAACCACCAGAGACCCCTGTTGGGCTCTGTCTAAATTCTTAGTCATAGCATTAATAATAATGGCGTTGTGTCTGGCCATTTGATTGTTTTGTTCTGCAACAATTTTGATGGTGTTCCTCATATTCTCAACCTCAATTTCAATATTTCTATTTTTGTCAGCTTGGTACCAAGTTTCTTTGTTGAGACCATGATCTCCTCTATCCTTTTCTTTCTTTTCCATCGCAACAATCTTGGCTCCCAGCTCTTCCAACTTGCTTTGAAGGGCCCAATTTTTTATCTTAATCTCATTAATTTCATTGAAAGTCCATTTCAAAAATTTGAAATGGGAATCAACATTAGTTTTGGCTAAATTTAGAACATCTAAAGAGGGGTCCCTTCCAGTATTAAGACAAGCTTTATCAGGGTCAAGAGTAACAGGGGAACCGTCTCTAGCAGATTTTTCCAACAATGGGTCGACACTTGACTCAGTATTGTTGGCACCAGACTCCTCAGATTTAGGGGAATCTTCAGAATAGGAAACAAGGTTTTTAGCTTTGGGGTTCTTATCAACAAGACTGGTCTTGAGGGAAGGGCTTCTCGACTCAAACTCAATACGAGCTTTATCAGAAGAAGGGGTAGGGTTTTTTTTGCTAGAAAGGACAACATGCGGGCTAAGGATAGTTCTAGCCGGACTTAAATTGGGAAAATACTCCGAACAACTGGGCTTAGTGTCATCATCCTCAGAATCAGGGAGGGTTTCCAGATTAGTAGGGACAGGCATTTTTTGATAATGCTCAACAATCAATCTAATCAGCCGAGTATGCAGGATAGGGAATCTTCTAGGGTTTTTCATATGATCAACCAAGCTTTTCCTCAAAGAATAGAAAAGGTAACAGGGGAATGAAACCCTTACCTTGTAGCGGAAGTGATTGAGCAGAGCAAAGTGATAGCCATAAACCTTGGTAAAGCGCCCATCCACCGTAATGTACTCCATGATGACCCATAGGACCTTTCTCCAAAGGGCTTTTATGGTGTCAGCTTCAAAGTAGCTATTAGCAATTTTCACAAGATTCAGCCTTTCTTTTTCTTTTTTAGGAAATCTAATAATGGCTTCCCGTCCCTAGGTGAATGAACTGTCACTTTGGCTATCAAATTTCATTGGAAGCCACATTCCTCCCAAGCGAGGTGGGTTTCCATTATTCTAGTTTTTCTCAAAAAGGTTCGTAGCTGCCTGATTGGAACAATGGAGCTTCTCTAGGAAAGGAAGTAACCTGCCGCTTTTAACTTTATTCCAAACCTTAACATTTTTGGTGTGCATCTCATAGCTGTCTGGTTCAATTATTTTCCTTTCTCCACCCATCTTGGCCAACATAGTGGGGCAGACATAGATGAAATCTTTACTAAAACTGGCCTCGCCAAATCTGAGAACCCACAAAGTGTGCGACGTTTCCTTGCAAACTAAGCCTCCGAGCTCGGTCCCATACAATCTAATGATTGTGATGTGAAAGATCCAACCTGTCCTCATTAAAGGGATGACATGCCTCTTGTCCATGTGATTTATCATAATTCAATAAAGTGTAGACATTAGAACTTAGATCACTAACATTAAGTCAGGTGCATGAATCATTACTCCTGACTCCTTCATTAGCAAAAAAAACTGCAACAACATTAGTTTCTCTATAAGCATGTGATATTTTAACTTTATCAAACTTAGCCAAGGTCAAGATGGCATCATCGATCCAAGATTTTATTGTCCACGAGGGGGGAGACTTGCCACGGAGGCAGTCAATTATATTTTTGGAGTCACCTTCAAGCCAAAGATTTTTAAAGTTAAGACTTTGGGCTAAATTTATAATGTGAAAAGTGCCAGCCGCCTCCACTAAATGATTGGTTTGGAAACTAAGAGGAGAGGCCGTGGCACCAAGGAAATTGCCAAAGGAATCCCTTAAGACTCCACCACAACCCGCCACCCCCGGGTTACCTTTAGCCGCACCATCAAAGTTAGCTTTGACCCATCCATTAGGTGGAAAAGACCAGCGAACACCCTCTCTGTCCTTCTTGGCTTTCTTTGGAGCGCAAGGCAAGTCCAGGCTAATGTTTCATTCCGTAGCAACTATAAGGTCATAGGAGGAAATTCCCGCTTTCTCCGACAAGCAAACTTTCTGGGGCAAAACATTGGAATTTTCCTTTAAGAATCTGGCAATTTTATCAAAAACAATATCCACAGGAGCTTCTTTATCTCTGTAAATTCTATTGTTGCGTTCTTTCCAAAGACCCCAAGCAACATGAGGGAAGGAGAAATCCCATAAAAGCCTGAGCATTGAATTTTTAGTTGGGGCTTTCCATTGAAGGAAGAAGTCTTCAATGGAGGAAGGAAAAACCCAAGAAAGATGCCACAAGGTAATTTTTTCTAAAATAGCGATGACAAATGAGCAATGGAAAGGAACAAATGATGCACAAACCTTGTACAATGAAGACAATTATGCAGCAATTTCCAAAATATTCAATCAATGAATCCCTTGGAAAGCTTTTCAGTTAGTATAAATGCAAAGAAATTCAATAGATCTTGACAGAGCCTAAAATTTGAAAGATTTCAAAGATTTTACAACACCTTTTATCTTTTTACACACTATATGTCAGTATGAAATGAATGTTTTCATACTTTTAGATTTTTACATATTTGTTGTTATTACAATATGAAAGACAATTATGCAAGCAATTTCCATAATACTCAATCAATGAATGCACTTGGAAAGAAAACTTTCAGATTGTATAATGCAAAAATTCAATGATCCTATCTTGACAAACCTAGAAATTTGAAATATTTCAAAGATTTTACAACACAATGCACTTTTTCCTCTTTTACACTATATGTCAATGCATGAATGAATGTTTTCCATACTTTTAGATTTTATTTCAGATTTTGAATGACCTAGTGTAGATTTATCAATGTAATCTTCAACTAGATCTATTTTGTAATTATTGAAACTAACCCTAGATGATTTTTGGATGCAAAATGCAAATGCATTTTTTCACTTTTTTTAAAAAAAATTGTGAAAATTGTGTATGCAATAATGATGAATTTAAAGAATCCAAGCTCTAATTAAAATTTCAAAAGATATTAATGTTTGAAACAGTCAATTTCACCAAAGATGTTTGGTTGGGAAAAGGGATCTAGGTCCTAAATCACACCTTTCCCAATTTGAAGGATTGGAAATGATCTCAAAACTACTTGACTGCAAATCCTAATAGGAAGAGTTAAAATGGTGGATCAAGGTTCTAATCCTTGTTTTTGTGTGTGGATGTAATGTATCTAGTTGATTTATGATTGGTATTTGGCTAATTTTGAATGATACAAATGATTTCTATGTAAACTATGAAAATATAGTAGTTCATTATTATTTTTGATAAACTAGATGCATACAGACAAATTTGAGATCCAAAAATGAAAATGACAGACATAGATTCACCTGAGGTATAAATTTTAGCTTGATCTTGCAAGTATAAGGCACAATGTACCCTAGACTATCCTCCTTTTTCACATCTAAAAATGCAGGCCTTAGGACACTAGTCCATAGTTTCTATCTTTTGGTGTTGTTGTCGAAGCATCATTTGTTAGTGAGAAAATAAAAATTTCATGATTTGTCAACTTGTAGGGTTCTAATGCATGAATGAGAAAATAGCCTCAAATATTCCTCCAACTCACTTTAGATCTACAACCTACAAACATAAGAGGAGAGGAAGGGTTGTGTCATATAGGGTCTTTCCTAAGTCAAAACCTATGTTGGTATTTCTACCTCCACAATGGAATATTATGATGATAGAGAGTGTATCCTTGGTTAAATAGAGGCTAATTGATAAACAAGTAAAGAATTGAAAACCTCACTACAACTCACCACTTAGATTTGATCTCCTTGATGGACTAAAGTCATACTTATCACCTTCAAGGATCAATTGTTGCTTGACTTGAATTGATTTCATCACCTAGGAAGATTATTGTACACATAAGAAAAATGCATGTAAATATGAACATAAACTCACATAACATATAACATGATGCTTGAAGGATGAAATGTTGAAATAATCTTGATAATTTTGTTCTTCTATTCTTGCCGCTTTTAGGAACTTTTTTTTCTCAATGCAGGAAGGGCTGTGTTTGAATTAAAATTGTGAAATGAATTGAATAGGTGGGTAGGTTTTGAATGGGCTAATTACCTATTTCCCTCTTTATTAAGGAATGAGATCCCCTGGGAATTATTGAAAGCAATGTTAGGTAAGTCACTCTTAATAGCACTTTCTGTTTGAAAATATGACTAAGGATGTTCGTTTAAATCAACCTAAAATGCAATTTGGGATATAATGAAAAACAAAACAAAGGAAATTATGCAAACCAAACATAATATAAACAAAAACGATTAACCATATATAATCATGAAATTTGTAATAGTTTGACAAGTTAGAATCAAATTAAACCATACCCAAATATTGTTTCATAAATCCTAGGAGAGATTGTGTGTAGGGTGAATGGGTATTTACTATATGGATCCAAAATATACCAATATAGCTAAAGAGAACACTCCTCTTCCTCTAATTTCACAAGCAGAAAGTTGGAATTAAATTTTATTTTTTGTGGCTTGAAAAATGATAACAACTTTCAAAATATGCACTTTTATCAATCCAATCCTATATGTTAAAATAAGCATTAAAACAATAACTCTATAAAATTTATTATTGCAAGATAATAAATAAACATTAATATTAACCTTGTGAAATCCATTTTAAAAACCCATACAAAAAAGATTATTGATTCTTTATGAAGGAACTGTTCGAATAATTGAACAATACCCTTTCAACAACACCTCCTCCTATATTTAAGGAGGTTCCCTTTCATTTGAGAGATGTACAATTTGGAGATTAATAGTGAATTGTATCACTATGCACATGAGGTATTATTGGTCATGTGGAAGTATGGAGAAGTATTCCCCAAGTTCGGTCTATGTTATATAGACCATTATTGTAAGTGTTTTCAAAAAATGATGTTTTATGGGGTTTTTTAGCCAGAAGGGTTTTCCCCATGTATATCTTGTGTAATGTGTAAAATATATGCTTGTATGATTCTCATTTTATTTTATTTATATCTTGTTTATAATGATTAGTATCTTGAGATCTTAAATTCTAACATTCTTCAACCTAAGATTTGTAAACATAAAGAGGGAAAAATTATTTGTTTTGGTGAATGAGGTTTGCCTTGGTCAAACCCCATTTTGGTAATTAAAACTTGAAGTGAAATGAAACATGAATGGAAGGAATGATGAACGAACAATGCTATGTTGCAACTCATCAAAACCCTTGAATGGAGATCCTTGAAAGATTGAAATTTAACAAATCTCTCCAAGGTCTTGATCTTGCACGAATGGATTGATTGGATGTTGATCTTGATGCTTGAATTTGGACTTGAATGCTTGAAACCTACATCACAATATTAGTTCCAAAAACATGCATGAATGAAGATAACTTTGACATGAGGCTTGATATCTTGAATGCTACAACAAATGACTAATAAATATGCTATTGAACACCTTTGACAATAATTTGTGCTATACCTTATGGAAAATCAAACAATATAACTGCCAACCACAAATCTAACAATATCACCAAGGGTTTCTTGAACATGCACCTCTTCCCACTTGCATCAAACACACAACTTCTCACCAACTTTCCTACACAACAAAGGGAAAAATAATGGAAACCATAAACCTCTTTTCGCCAGCTTCCACTAGGCTTCCTTGTTTTTGCAAGCCTCCAAACATACACACATAATGAAAACCATAAACACAAACCCACAAAAAATCATAGTATCAAATCCATGCAAAACCATCCAATAAATCAGACAAGGTATATGAAACAATCAACGGTACCTTACGGAAAATCAATCAATATAACCGCGAACCACAATTTAAACAATATCACCAAGGGTTTCTTCCACATGCACCTTTTCCCACTTGCTTCAAACACAGATCTTTTTGACAACTTTCTTGCACAAAAACAACCATCCACCCTTGCAAAAAACACAAAATAACCTCTACCCACCTTCATAGAAGCTGCACAAAGCTTAATGCAGCTTGCACCTTCATAGAAGCTTACCCTCATCACTCACGATTCTCATATTGGGTATAGCAATAGAATGACACCAAAAAATGCCCCATTCAGAATTTCCCAAACATTCATTTTGTTCCCCCAGGCGTTAAAGTCAAGCTATTATCACCACGATCCCTAGTACACACAAAACATACAACAATTAATGTTGACATGATCCAACATTTACTCTCCATAGCCTTCTCTACCCATGTGGCCCCTAAAAGTGAGACCTTATTCCCAAAGTAGCCAACAACCACCTCCGCCATCTTTTCCCTGATCGGTGGAAGGCTGAAAAATGGTGGGGCTAATGAAAATTCCGACCGAACTCATAACCCACCTACCACCTTTTCCCTAGTTGTCAGAGGCTCGAAAATAGAAAGGCTATCAAAAATTCCTAGCAAATCTGACACAAATAGCCTATCAACTAATTACATTGATATTCACTACAATTTATACCTCTATAGTAAATAGATAAAGTATAAAGCCATTTATATTATAAACAAGTGCCACAAAGTTTTATTATTATTATAATAATAATAACAATAGTAATAATGATATGTAATGCACATAATTAAAAAGAGCTAATAAATAACACATATAGCATTAGCCTTTTTGAACCATTGGAGAAATTGGGAAAGGTATGGAAGTAGCGGAATTTTGAATGGTAAGGGGATACTGAGAAGTTTGGGGAACTCATGGATATTGTAGAAGTTTGGGGTCTTTTAGGATAATCCTAATGTTTAATTGATCTCTACAATATGTGAAAACCTTGCAAGTGTTGAACAAATATGCTAGAAAATTGATTCATATGTGGACATTGCACAACTACATAGTCTAGCCTAATATGTCCCGATAGGCAATGACCTCCACCATCATGCATAATATTTGAGTCACTTAACAAACAAATATTTAAATTGTAGTTTATGTTAGAGAGTTAAATTATAGTTTCTATGACATTTGGAATATGTAATGACATACATTGTATCATCCTTTGACCTAATATTGATGGACATAATTTTCTATTCTATGTCTAAGATATTTTTAAAGTTACTTCACAACTTTGATAGTGTTGCAATTTTGGAAAATAAGTGAAACTTTCATTGTAAATGATAACAATGTTAGGATTGCAATTTAATAATTGGATAACTAACAAGGAACAAAAATTGAATAGTGTAAATTATAAAAATTCACTTACTCCCTTTATACTCGTGAAGTCTCCATGGAAATCTTCATTGTGGAAATGTTATGGACTTTGGAATATATCTTGTAACCTATTGGTGAACTCTTGTAATTTCCTTGTATGCTCCACTTCACTACAATATCGCTTGTTTCCCTCACATTGTGGGAATCTATTGCCTATCAAGATATACCTTGATTAACCCAAAACTCTCATAGTATCCTTACAATAATAAATATCAGTTAAAGTCTTTTCCTTCTTTACAAAATATTAACAAAATGTGAATATCACAAAGATTAAACATGGTCATGGATACATTGTATATCTAAAGAAAAAATATATTTTAGCTGAAAATCATATATGGAAAAACATTTAGAGGTTTTCAAGTCACTTTGAGTCATTGTAAAATTGATATAAGTATTAGGATATCATAGTGGTGAATATAAGACAATTTAAAATCATGCCCCTTTCCTTTTAAGACTCACGTATTCATCCTTTTGTTCATAATGTAAATCCAAGCCAAGAATTCTAGCATAACGAAGATTATGGAATTATAATTTCAAGAAATTGTATAACTTCACAGGTCAAAGGGATATATCTATGATGGCATCATATCTCCACAATGTCAAATGAATGTAGAATGCAACTAGTAGGCATGGTGGTGAGGGTTTATTTCGTGGACTTTTTTTTGAGAATTTACATTGCAAGTGGGCATAACAACTATCACAAGATTTATTATATTTATATTATATTGTTTATAAATTTGTATTATATTATATATAAGATTATGTCATTATTATATTCATATTAATATTATATAATATATAACTAAATAATTATTATATAATAATTATATAATAATTATATAATATATTTAAAGTTTATTATAAATGATAGTTATTTCATATTATTTAATTGGAAAAGTTTTGGAGGGTTTCAAAATGAAAATTCACATATATCCCACACATATTTCAGCAAAACATGAGTGCAATGATATATAATATTATTAATATTATATTTTAATAATTACTAAATAATATTAATTAATAATTAATAATATTTAATAATTATTAAATAATTACTAAATGATGTTAATTAGCAACTAATTTTATTGAAATTATATTTAATATTATATAATATGCTTAATAATTTTTAAAAATATTTTATTGATAATATGTTATAATTAATATGAAATATAATTAAATTAATATTAATGATAAATATATTTATATAATGATATATATTATATTTACTATTTAAACACAATTCTCTTTGAATATTCATCTTAAAATTTTATTTTTAACCTCTTATTTCAAACAAACTCATTATAAATTATAAACTAAATCTTACTCTTGTAATCCTAGTAACTAGTGGACAATAGTATATGATATATAAATTGAAATCCTTTGTTAATTGATATGAGTCCTTTTTATATGTTGAAGATGTAATTAGTGTATAGTATTTTTCTATATTAAACAATAATTAATATTAGATTGGTAAGAAATACAAGGATCTACCTTTATGGATAGAAAAGAGGAAAACCACCGAGCGAGAAGAATCCCTGCCAACCCCACAAATTCCAGTCGGTCCCAGATTTCCTTTGGAAGAACCATCAGTATTGATCTTCAAAGTGCCAACCGGAGGGGGCTACCACATTTCCCCTCTTTGAACTCACTTTCTCACTTTCCTACCTCTCTTACTACAAGGAAAGGTTGAGGAGAACTCGAAAATACCCAGCCTAGCCACCATCTCCACATCTTTTTTCTCCAGTGGTAGCACCACTTCTCCCTTGGCTTCAATTATCTCATGAATCATACCAAGGACCAAACCTACTATACCCGTAGGCTCTCCCCTTTGAAAATCCTCCTATTTCTTTCTAGGAAAACCTACCATAATAAGAAGATAGGCCCAACATGCCATGCATCCTGCAATAAAGGAGCCATTGGGTGAGGTCTTCCCAAGCTAGTTCAAAAATCCACCAAGGAGGATGCATGAACATAGGGACTATTCAAAACTCCCCACCAAAAGTGTGATAGCTACAACGTAAAAGAACACTGAGAAAATAGATGAGAAGAGTCCTCCACACCTCTCCCACAGAGAATGCACCTAGAGGGGCCCTGGAATCCATGTTTTTGAATATTATCCCAAGTTAGACACCTATTCCAAGCCAAGGTCTAGACGAAGCAGTTGCATTTTGGCCAAGAAAGCTTACTCCAAACCCTCTTCCACCAAGGCACCTCAACCCCATCAATCTTTTGAGAGAGCAGCTTTTGGTAGCCAGAGGCAACCATATAATGACCTTTCTAGTTGGGAGACTATGCCAGAACATCCTTATCCATGAGGGAGCTACACTATCTGCCATAAAGAATATTGTGAATCTTTGCACACTTCTCTTCCATACGCATCACCGACCACTCATCAGGAGTCTTCCACCTAGCACACATTCTTCCCATGAAAATAAAATTGCTTTAAGTCACTCACCCTTGACTAGCCAGTGTCACCAAATTTTCGAATTAGGGTCACCATGTAGGAAACTGAGAGACAATGGGTCGATAATCATCCCAAGAGTCAAACCAAAACTGAACCTATGTCCCACGTTTAGAAATCCAAAATAAGCCTTCTTTGACTAGCACAACTCCTTTCTTTAGAGTAGCCCACATCGCGGATCTCTTTCCCTCCATAGGGTAGCGAGGGATATCTTCACGAGGAATATCTTGGAAGTACTTTTGTGAGAGAATCCTGGCCCATATCTAGTTATGCTCAATGCAACACCACCAATAAAGTTTAGCAGCCAATGTCTCACCTGCTAGCAAGGATTGCCTCAGCCCCAAACCACCATACTACTTAGGACAACAGACAATATCCTAATTAACCAAACTCCATTTGGAAGACAACTGTGAGCAATATTTTTGCCTCATGCTAACATAAACAACACAACAAATAATTATTCAAGTTAGAAAAACAATAATCAAGCTCCCTATGAAATTCTTAATCACATTAAGACAAGGAAACATGATAAAAAGTATACAAAGAAAGCATAAACATGTAAAATTATCTAAAATGGATCAAGTTATCATCTCATAGGGAGATTGGTGCTATTTTGATGTGGAAAATAGCCCTTTCCCAACCCCTTTTTAATAAGCTCAAGATATGAAGATGCAAGATAATGAGTGTGTATCAAGTTGTGTAACTTGTGGAGAGAGATACTAAGATTGTGGAGGATTAATACAATAGAGAAACTCTCTATTTATAGAATAGAAAGATAGAAGAATGCAAAACATGGAGGATGTGGGACTAAAAACCAACCAATGGCATGATGCCACTTGTCAACATGTGAGAGGTTGAGTAATGATCATAGTTTGGTCAATGTGCCAAAGAGGGGGAGATTTGAAAATTGAATTTGATGAAATGACATGTTTAGGGGGGATGAAAGATGAGTTAAATGCTAAGTTTGACTTGTGCAAGAGACATGTAAGAGATCTTAAATGCCTTGTTGGATGTACATGTCAATTTGGGGAGATTTCAAACTTAGAGAATATTCCTTTATGCCAAGTTGAAAGTAAATAAAGATAATAAATCATTTAAATGCATTTTCATGTGCAGGTGGAAAAATCTAGAGAAATTTGGAGATTAGGATTAAATTAATCAAGGTTTAATTAATTTAATGAGGGATTAGGTGATTTGACCTATTTGATTTAGATTTTATGGATTAAAATAAATCAAAAAGAGATGGAAAATGATTTTAGATTTAATTAAATAACATTTGATTTATTTAATCAAAGAGGATGATGTTAGTGTTAAATAAAATGTGCTTCGAATTTATTTAATTTAAATGGATGACTTTTAGGGAAATTTAATTAAATAAACCTGATTTTATTTAACTGATTTGGCTTAATATGATTTAATTAAATAGAATAATATATTTAATTAGATAAAGTTGATTTATCTAATTAAATAAAGATTAATTAAAAGAGGAAAGATGATGAATTTTAATCAGATAAATATTATTTGATTAAAATGGTTAAGAGAAGGATAATTAAGGACGAAATGAAATTAGTGATTCTAGATCAGGTGCATGCATATTTTATGTGTCTACATTTTGCCCCATTTGAAGCAATGCACTTTTACGTTGGCTCGTGAATACCCTCACAGATGTTAAAAATTTATGATTTTTTCTCGATGCCCCAGCTGAAAAAAGAAGCATATCAAGTACATTGCTCGAGATCACCTAAAAGATTGGATTTGAAGGTCGGTCTCGCGACAAATAGGTTCAAAATGGACGTATGGATGGTTATGATGATGATGCAAATGAGATGGTTTTTAAGATGCTTAGAATAACCAATCTATATTATGCTAAACAACTTAAAATGATGATGTAATGCATGTGAAATGGATGACATGGATGATGTGGTTATGCCTATATGATTATGCAATAGATGTTTTATGTAGATGTATGGTTTATGAGATGCTTAGACTAACGAATCTATATTATGATAATGATGCAAATGAAATGAACTAAGATGCTGAGAATAACAAATATATATTATCCTAAACATCTTAAATGATGATGCAATGCATGTGAGATGGATGATGTGTTATTCTACTATTATGAGATGTATATATAATAATGGTTTGTGGATGCAAGATGGATGCAAGATGGATGTGTTGGCGATGTTATGTTAGTGTGGAGAGAAGAAAGAGAGATGAGATGAAGACAAGAGAATCCAACAAGCCTGGCAATTGGTCGAGACTTTATTAGAGATGATGAGAGATGGATGATTTTTTGCTTATCAAGGATTGGAACTTTAAAAGGGCTACTTACCTTATGCTTGATTACACACATGGTACGATGCATCAAGGTATAAAGAACCAGGATGGCATTGCATTTAGTGTGATGGACTTTGAATTGACAAACAAATAGGATTATTCTTGCTCATACTTGACATACAAAAACCTTGCTAGGATGCACTTCAAAAGTTTCAAACATCTCAAACCAAAACAAGCACAATAAACAAAAATATAATGATTGATGCCCCATTCCTTTCTCTCTAAATGGCTTTGATTAGACATCATCGAGAGGTCATTGGAATGAGTGCAATAAGATAAATCAAAAGGAAAAGATCAAGCACACAAACAAGTCAAGGTTCTTCATACCTCTAGCCAAAGGGATGTGTTTTGATAGGATAAGAATCCAAACTATTGCCAAAAGATAATGCCCATTGTAGGAAGGATACATCCTAAGACATGTTAGTGGATGGAGGCACGTCATTTCGTTTATCCAAAGTGTTCTTTATAATAAAAAGTTCCCATTGTAGGAAGGATTCATCCTAGGACATGATGTTATCAGACAATTGCTTTGGGACCGATTGGATGAGAGGCTATTGTCACAAAGAGTTGACCAACTTGTTTATTGACTGACTTAGGCTTGAGACTTTTGACATTTAGGTTTTCATGTTTTGACTACTATACTTGTTTCTGAATGTTTCACCAAAGGTTGAGAGTGATGTTTGATTTATTATGATTGAATATTTTATTCGGGTGTAAACAAGATGGGGATGGATGAATTTTTTGGGTTTTTTCAATGTTTTTGATCTTTTTTTGAAATGTTTTGAGGCTTTTTTTGGTATTTTTGAGCTTTTACAAATGTTTGGATTTTTGAGTTTTTTAAATTTTAGGTGTTTTCTGATATTTTATGAATGTTTTTGTGTTTTTTTCAATGTTTTTGGATTTTGTGTCTTGGGGGTTGATCCAAGATTAGCCTTGCCTACATTTAGATCAAAGACAATGTAGTTTAGTTTTCATGTTTTTTGACATTTTTCTGACTTTTATGATTTTTTTTGGATTTT
>VDFB02046302.1:0-28491 GCA_007258455.2 Sequoia sempervirens | reverse complement strand
GGAAAGACATGGGATGGTCATGCTCTAATCCACCATTGGTCGTAGGCTCGTGTGGTGCCTACGTCATCAACATCAGAGATTAGGGGCATTTCATGGTCCTTAACCTCTTAGTCACTAATGGAAACATCCTCAATAGTAAGACAACGAGTGTCTCCAAGTCTAGGGGAACTCCGTGCTGATCATAGAAACCTAGGTTGAGCCTATGGTGGAACCTATATTTGACCGAATTTGTGCATGACACGATCATAATAGAAAGGTCTCACTATATAGTCATGTCACCCTAGAACAAACCAATCCTACTAAAGTCTGACTAGCTCATGTATCTCGTCTACCCACTATGGTATCCTGAGATATGGTCTCCATGAGATATCATCCTCATCATCCAACGCATCAAACACACTCCCATCCCATCCCATCATCCCATCCGATCTAACTCAGATGGTCTTGATTCACATCCCAAGAATGAACCCAATCCTCCATTCAAACGACCCACACACAGAGCTGCAGAGGCACGAGACCATAACCGAGCCTGGCCCAGAAAGCCACAGCATGCATGCCTGTAGTGTGTGTGTGACATGTACAAACTCATCTCAGATGGGTCACAGTAAGATGCAGTGTATGTCCTCTAAAGAAAGTCATCTCCTCGATAGGTAGATGAAAGGTACATGTATCAACATCCCATCTATCTACTAGGGCTAGCAACATGGCATCATGATATCTCATTGGTGGCATTGCATACACCTAGAATAATCCTATATCTTGTAGAATACTGATCTCATCCTTTGACAGTCATGTGATGAGGTTTCGAAGGAAACAAAATTGTTTGCCTTCGAGATGTTGCTGGGCTCGGGGAGGGATCTAAATAATAAAATAAGCAAAGTAAATCCTAAATATATTCATTAATAATTAAAAAATTACACTAAAGCTTCTCTAGGACACATGGGCCATTTTTGGATGAGGGGTCCTAGACACTTTAGACATTTGAGGACACTTTGCGCCAACAAAGGATGCTTTGCGAAAAAGATGGACGCTTTGCGACAAAGATGGATGCTTTACGACTTCCTTTTCTAGGATCCTAAAAATACTAAAAATACATGTAAAAGTATTGTAAATGCACGAAAATGAAGAAAAAGCGGCGAATAATCCACTCACCATAGGTCGGATTGCACACCATGCCACCTCATTGCAAAGAACATCAAGTCTAGGAGGCCTGTAAGTTCGTCTGCTTGACATCCTGGATCACTCTACACCAAGGTAAATTGCAAAGAGGTAAATACCAAAATGAGATAAAATGTCATTTTCATTCATATATACCTATTTTAATTAAAAAGATATATATTTTAATTTAGGTATATTTCATTCAAATCAACATATTGGGGGCTAGAGAACTTCATTTTCGATGTTGTTTGTTGCGTTGGATTCGTAATTTTGTTCCCCATCTCATCAATTGTTTGTCACTATGTGATATGGTACTTGGAAATACCCTATGATAAGACTTAAGTAATTCAATGTGGTTTCATGGCTACCTTGATTCCACCTTCATAAAGCAAGCAAAATTAGGGGGAATACATCTACCCTTGAATTTGATTCTTTGTAGAAGTTTGATAAGAGGACTTTTGAACAACTAATGAATCTGTGTTGCAGGATGCGGTTCCTAACATTGTGGTTTTGCAGATAACTATAGTGTGGGCTTCATTCTCTCTAATGAATCCATATGAGTGATGAGGTAAAAATAACCTCATCATAATAATACCACAAAGACCTGGTTCATATATGCAAATCTCTATCCTCTGCCAATTAATTAAATTTTAGAAGAAATAATTGCTTAATTTTAGTAAGAACTTGTATAAACTTTATTTCTTTTGATTTCTTAAAGTAATGTGCCAATACAAATTTAATGGGTTGTTTAAGTGTTTTGTAGATAATAATCGGTCAACCAAGTTGCAGATTAAAGTATCTAGCTCGCACGTGTTCCAGAACAGTTAGAGATATATGTTGGAAGTATGCTCCGGAACTTCAGGATGATGGACCGAAAATGTTGTTGTTTTTAAAAAGATGTTATTTTTGTTACCTTTTTAAATAAAAGACTTTATGGCTCGACTTGAGCCTCTTAAATGTTGTGTAATAGGATAAACGAGTTATATGTAGATCTGTTTTAGATATTTTTCAGTGGTTATCTATACCAATTGAAATATAGCATGTAGTTATAGTTTCTCTATAAATGATACAGTCGTTGGAAGTAACATATACAGTGAAAAAAAGTAATGTTATGCTGACAGAATGTTTTTCCAAAAGTTTATAAATAAAGAGATTGTTATCTGAAATTCTGAGTTATGAGTTATGGATGATAACTATGTTCAATAGAGATGTTTCTGAAATAGTTGTGGATGTGAGCTGAGAATGAATGTGTTGTCCCACGAGCTGGCCACTCGACGGGAGTAGATAAGTGTTTTCTTTTGTTATATTGATGTTTTGTAGAGAGTTATTTAAATTCACCAATATGAAATCTTAGTTTTGAGGTATTTGTTATCCTTTCAACTTCCGTAGTTGTTGTTACTTACTGTTGGAGTTTTGAATGTTAAGAGAATGTTTTATCAATTGTTATAAGCTTTTCTATTCTTATAATTAGTTTCTTAGTTTAAATTAATTCTATGTTTTTTTAACTTAGTTATTATGCTTTCTAAATTAATATACTCATGTTTCCAATTCAAGTATTTTCTATTTTCTTAGGAATAGATTACTTTTCAGTTTGATAGTTAAACAGTTTGAAGTTAGAATTAATTTAAAGTTGTTCTTAAAAAGTTAAGGAACCTGAGGAAGATACTCTGAAACTCTTCTATTGCAGATTGCCTTGAACAATACCTGGTCGACAATTTGAATATTTTATTCTAAAGTAATGGGACCTAATGACAGCCTATCACTTTTTGGCGCCGTTGCCAGGGACCCTTTCGCTTCTTTTGCTAAAGTGTTAATAGAAGATGCCTAGAATACCTCTTTTAGGACAAAAATATTATCTGTGGCTTCCTTTTCTGCATGGTCAGGAAAAGAGGCCCTCACGGACGATTTATACCAAAGACCCCCCCAAAATACGTTCCAGTTGTACAAAGGGAGGCCTCAGGCTCAGAAGATTATTTTGCTGATGAATTACTTGAGCCTAACCCACCAGAGGCTTTCCACTATCTTCCAGAAGATCATCCTATGGTACAACCTTTTGTCAAGGAGCATATTCCTCTAAATATCATGGGAGATCAGAGGGCAGAAGCCAATCGTAATGGTGGAAATCGTAATAATAATGATCCTCCACCACCTAGGATGTTCACTTATCCTATTGCTCTTGATGCAAATGATGATACAACAATGAAAAACATTTCTCCAGCTTTCCTTCCAACCTTTCATGGTTTATCTTCGGAAGACCCAGACCAATTTCTTTTTGAATTTAAGGTCCTTTGTCAAACGTATGACTATAAAAATGACAACCAAAAACTGAAGTTGTTTCCTTCTACTTTGAAGGATTCAACCATGCGCTGGTTTATGGGACTACCGTCTAGAGGTATTACAACTTGGGAAAAAATGGAGATTGTGTTTTTGAATAAATATCAGAGTTATTGTAGGGCGAGTGATCGTAAGGAAGAACTGTTTAAACTTTGGAAAAATGAGGACGAGAGTCTAGAAGACTATTTGGATAGGTTTCTTTTCTTATCTAAACGATGTGGGGAAACGACAATTAGTGTTGAGATTCTCAAGACTATATTTCTTAAAGTACTTGATGATGATGCAAGAAGAAGTCTTGATTTAATGGGAAAAGGTGATGTGTCTCAATTAAACCTTGAAGATATATGTGATTTGTATCGCAATTTTTCACGTACTCGTGGAGGAATCCGAAAAACAAATCTTTTCAAAGGGAATAATGAGATAGGTAAACTTTGAGAAGAAATAGCAATTTTGAAGACATACATACTGGTCCAATTGAATACTACGTTAGATGGTATAAAAGCAAAGACACGTAACCCTGAGGCTTTGTCAATCTATTGTCTTAGGTGTCGAAATAAACATCTTTTACGGGAGTGCCCATTAGACAAGGTTAATGTTTGTCAACTTTGTGAGCAAAGCCACCCTACCAATCAATGTGAGCTTCTTACTGATCTTAAGAATACTAAGAAGAAAACTGCTCAGGTTGAAGAAGAAATAAATGTGCTAAATCAACACCAGGGAGGTAATTTTCCTTATGGCCAAAATCCCAACTCTGCATGGAGACCCCAGAATAACTAGGCTGGTAATCAATGGCCTCCATCTTGGAATTAGCCCTACCCTTCACAACCTACTTGGGGAACTCCTTATTGGGGATCTCCCGAATGGGCAACTCAATCATGGGGAGCTTAGCAATGGCCAAACCAGTCGCAACAACAATGGTACCCACAATATATTGCTCCTCAATGGAATCAAGGACAATCAATTTTATACTGGTCCTAGGAGGAATCAACAACAAAATTTGTTGCCACCACCTCAGAATCTTCCTCAGACTGAGCAGGTGAGTCAACCTCAACTTTCGGCGCAACCCCTTCCCAATCCAAAGAATAGTAGACAGAATACTCTGGTATACACTACAGAGCAAGATCATGTCACAGGCCTAAATGCAATTCATTGTGGAAATGTTCAGTTACGATCTGGTAGGACACTTCAATCGCCCACTATTGAGGAAGTAGTGGATGAAACCCTTTCTCAAAATTTTGAGAAAGATACTAGCCTACCTACGGATATAGCTGAGTCGCTAGCAGCAGGAGCTACTGGTCTTCCTCGGGAGGAGGAAGGTCAGTCCTTGACTAAGTCTAGTAAAGATATTCCTCTAAAGGAGAGAAGAGATATCCTTTCAAAGGAGAAAACTTGTGCACCATTTTTGGAGCGCCTAAAATCAACAATTTCGAAAGATACTCCAGAAATGTCATTAGCTTCTGAAACTGCATTAATTCAGGAAATTAAGCAATTGCAAATAGAGGTTCCTTTGCTGCAGGCAATAAAGGAAATTCCTGAGTTAAATCAGTTGATCAAACAACTGTGTATTAGAACCCTAGGAAGGAAACCAAAGAAAATAAACACTGTTCATATTGATGGTTATTTAGCTGAATTTTTGTCTGGGAATATAGTTGCTCCAAAATATGATGATCCAGGTAGTCCACTGATTACTATTACAATTAATGAGGTAGCAATACCTAATGCATGGTGGATTTGGGAGCAACTATGAATGTAATGACGGTGGATGTAATGGAGAAATTAAGTCTTACAAATTTAAGTCCTACAACTACAGTCTTGCAAATGGAAAATCAGTCTATAGCCATTCCAAAAGGTGTTATAAAGAATGTTCTTGTTAAAGTTGATGGATGGGAATACCCAGTTGACTTTCAAATAATTCAATCACTTACACCTAAAGATAGTTATCTGGTAATTTTGGGAAGACCATGGATGGCTACTGTCACTGCTTAAATTGATTGTCGAGAAGGAGGTATGACCATTTCACATGGTCTTGATAGTAAACGTTTATTCTTATATCCTCCTGCTAAACCAACTAAGTATAATAAAGTTTGGGTTGACAAAGGTGGGCGGGAGACTGGAATGGGTGTGAGTGGTGGCTGTTTGGCTCAGTTCGTGGATGCGGAAGTTGCGAACCAATTCGTATAGTAGGATGAACCAAATTCATATTTCCCCAGCCGGGATATGTCACCCGGCTGGCTCATAGTTCCCGAGCAGGATTATTTCTTTGATGATATACAAATTTCGACTCATAAGTTTAAATCCTCTCCAACATACTGATGCCGGAGCAAAACCACCACATAAATTCAGACATCGGGACGAACGTTCAATTCGTTACTAAGGAAAATTTAGAATATCAAATGGGATGGATAGATGAAATACAAGAAGACAAAATGTTAAATCATGTTTGACCAAAGTCTAAACTTGCGGGATTATACATGATTACTTGATAATTTATGCCTCTCCTTCTATCAACGATCTAACTCCAAGACGTGGAAGTCATACCGAAGGCGACTCATTGCCCATTCAGGATCTTAAAAGTGAAAGATTGAGAAACTCTCGAATTAGCCGGATTTATTCATCCTCTGGATAATCAAGTTGAACGTACTGGTGGACGGCCTGACAAAAATGAAGAAATGAGAGGAATTTGATTCATAGAGCCTTAATAGCCACCGGAATTCTTCACTTTTGGTGACTGGGTTTGGAGAAATGTTGCGGTGGGTTACAGAGTGGTTACAACCAAATTCAGGTAGCACCAGAAGACCATGACAAGACCATGTTTACTTGTCCTTGGGGTACATATGCATATCGAGTTCTTCCTTTTGGACCTTGTAATGCTCCACCTACTTTTCAAAGGGCCATTTTGGCTATATTTACAACACTTGTCAACGATTGTGTAGAGGTTTACATGGATGATTTCACAGTATATGGGTCAACCTATGATGAATCCCTTCAGAACCTGGATAGAGTTTTTTTTTTGAGGAAAATCGACTGTCCTTTAGCCATGAAAAGTGCTTAATAATGGTAGAACAAGGAATAGTCTTAGGCCATCACATTTCCTCAGAAGGAATAAAAGTTGATCCTAAAAAAATTGAAGTCATACAACAATTAACTATACCTCAAACACAAACAGATGTTCAAAGTTTTCTTGGACATGCTAGATATTATAGAAGTTTCATAGAAAGCTTCAGTAAGATAGCGGCCCCTATGTTTTCTCTACTCCAAAAAGATGTGGAGTTTAGTTGGACGCCTGAGTGTCAACAATCATTTGAAACGATAAAAAAAAGGCTTGTCTCTGCTCCTGTACTACGTGGACCAAATTGGAGTCTTCCCTTTCACATTTATGTTGATGCTTCAGATGATGCAATTGGTGCAGTATTAGGACAAGAAGATGAGGATGGGGGTAAATATGCCATATATTTTATTAGTAAAAACTTAACGTCTGCTAAGAGAAATTACACGACAACAGAAAAAGAATTCTTAGCAGTTGTTCATGCCATTAAAAAGTTCCGTCATTATATTACAGGATATAAAGTTACAGTTTACACAGATCATTCAGCTGTAAAATATTTAATGAATAAACCTATAGTTAATGGTCGAATAATGAGATGGTTATTACTTCTTCAGGAGTTCAACGTGACAATACTTGACAAACCAGGGAAATTTAATGAGGTGGAAAATTTTCTATCTTGAATTAAACAAGAAGAGGGCAATAGAGCACCTATACAAGATGAGTTCCCTGATGAAAATTTGTTTGCTATCTCTATAAAGGTTCCTTGGTTTGTTGATATTGCCAACTATTTGGCTACTTTTGAAGTACCTCCTGAATTTACATTTAAACAAAGAAAGCGACTTATTCGAGAATGTGCACCATTTAAGTGGATTAATGGGATGTTATTTCATTGTGGACCTAATATGGTTTTGAGAAGATGTGTCAGGGCTGATGAAACTTATAGTATTATGAGGGCCTGTCACGATGATCCTTCAGGGGGTCATTATTCTGCAAAAAAAACTTCCCATAAAATACTAGGTACTGGATATTATTGGCCTTCAATGCATAAAGATGTTAAAAATTATGTTCTTTATTGTGATGAATGTCAAAGAGTAGGAAGACCAACTGCTTCGACAGAGATGCCGTTGCAACCGCAAGTAACTTTGGAACAATTTGAAAAATGGGGGTTAGATTTTATCGGCCCCATAGATCCTTCCTCACAAGGGAAATAATACATATTAGTATGTATTGATTATCTAACAAAATGGGCTGAAGTTCAAGCTTTACGAGTTGCTAGAGAAGAGCAAGTTGCTGATTTTCTCTATAACAAAATTTTTCTTCGATTTGGAGCCCCTCAAACTATTGTTATAGATCAGGGACCCCAATTTATGTCCAAAGTCCTCCTAGCATTTACAGACCATTTTCAGGTGAGCCATAAGAAGTCATCCCCCTATCACCCTCAGGCAAATGGTCAGGTAGAGGTGACTAATAGGGAGTTAGAAAACATACTAACAAAAACTTTCTTGTCAGGAAGAAAAGATTGGGCCAGGAAGTTGTCTGAAGTTGTCTGGGAATATAATACAACAAAATCTACAACTGGATTTAGTCCCTACAAGCTTGTTTTTGGAAAGAAACCTCTTCTTCCCATTGAATTTGAACTTTAGACCCTACAAACAGCTATGAAATTGGGTCTAGATTTGAAATGAGCTCAAATAGAATGAGTTTTGTAGTTAAATGAGTTGGATGAGCTTCGTCTAGATGTTGTTCATCAAACGGAATTAGTTCAACATCAACGAAAAGTTTGGCATGAAAAATATATTAAGGAAAGAGAATTTCATAATGGTGACTGGGCCCTGCTATTCGATTCAAGATATAAAGATCATAAAGGAAAACTCAGAACTCATTGGCTGGGGCCATATGAAATTTCAGAGGTTTTCTCGAATGGCACAATTCAGTTAAAACCTATCGATGGTGATTCACAAACTCTCTTAGTAAATGGTCATCGCCTACGTATTTATCACAAACCAGTTAATAAAGAAGAATTTATGAAGCTGGTAGAAATGCAAGGAGAAATCCAATATATTGACTCTGCTAAGGTAGAGTCTAGTTTGATTTAAATGATTAAATGTTATCTAAAAAATAAAATAAAAATTGTACTTAGTTCATTTTTTTTTGCATCTTTCATAAAATTTCAGATTTAACACGTATTTTCATTTGGTAGGACTTTTCATAAAGGAATAACAACTTCCGGAGCACCGTTCCATGATGCTCTAGAACTTGATCATTCAGCTATCCAGTGCTCCAGAACTTGATGATCTGAATGCTTGATGCTCTGAAACTTTCATTGGTCGCTGCTCCAGCTGCATCCTTCAACGATGCTCAGAAACTTTCATTGGTCGCTACTCCGGTTGCATCCTTCAACGATGCTCCAGAACTTTCATTTGTTGCTGCTCCGGCTGCATCCTTCAACGATGCTCCAGAACTTTCATTTGTTGCTACTCCGGCTGCATCCTTCAATGATGCTCCAAAACTTTCATTGGTCATTGCTCCAGCTGCATCCTTCAACAATGCTCCAGAACTTTCATTGGTCGCTGCGTCGGCTGCATCCTTCAACGATGCTCCAAAACTTTCATTTGATCACCGTTTTGGTTGCATCTTTTAGCGATGCTCCAAAACTTATCCACTTTTCTAGTCCCTAATGCATGTCTTATGCGTGCTCCGGAACTTCGACCACCTTCTTAGTCCGAATGCATGCTTTAAGCATGCTATGGAACTTATTCATTTTCATTCTGCCAACTCCTTTCGAGGAAATTTTCAAATTTTTTCCCGATACTTTGGTTATCGTACATTGGTACATGTGCCTTCTTCTGTCATTGTAAATAAAAGCCGCCGTAATAGCCTATCTTTATTAATAATTTCATCATCCATGAGTCTCTTCATTCATGTCATAATAATTATACCATAACCTTAGCCAATACCCTTGCATCATCATGTCAGGTCGTGAGGTACAAGATCTTCAAGTGATCATGGAATGGAAGTAAGTACAAATTTTTGCTTTAAATAATTAGTTATTTTTGAATAAAATATAATTAATTGGCAAGAGTTTCTTTTCCCAATTTAGTAAATTGAGCCATCTGGTGATTAATTGTTAAGTTCGCCACTCTTTTTGCGGCCCTTCATGCAAATTGAAATCATTACACAGTAAGCTCCTGGCAAGAGTAGAGTAAATGATATCAGTCTGATCATATCTTCAAAAATACCGGTGCACAAGTCCTTGGCATTATTGAATTTTTTAGTAGGGTGGTAAGTAAGAGAGACAAGAAAATGGGTGGCACAAAGAAGAAATCTGAGTCGGATTCTACAGAAAAGCTGTTGCGGTTAAGTAATATCTCCCTGCTATTTGAGGAAGTAGGCTGGTTGGATTTTATCAAGAAATTTGAAGGGTATAATGAAAAGCTGGTGAATGCATTTGCCGAAAGCTACTCTAATGGTTAGGTGATTCTGCATGGGAAGCGTTTCAAGGTGAGTTCAAAAATTATCTCTTCTATTTCAGGGTTGGAAGATTCTGGTATTAAAATATCTGAAACTACACAAATTCCATATCAAAAATTATCAGAATTATTCATTAGACAGGGAGATCCTCAACCCATGATAGTTGTCAGTACTAGGGGACAAAATAAAGGGTTTCAGAGAGCCTCTATCTTAGAACCCTAGGGTAGTGCTGTTGCATGGATCATTAGATATTTCACTTGTGAAGGTCAACTTGCCACTGTTGTAGGACCAACATTCCGCATATTAACACATTTGCGGCATGGGAAGGAAAACCCTGCTCTAAGGGTTAAATTGCCTCATTTATTGAATGATTCTATTAACTTCAATAGAGAGATACAAAACTGGTTTAGGACCATTAAAACACCATGGGTTAATTCAATTGATTTGTAAATATTATTTTCGTAAGAAACCTCAAAGCAAATGGGAAATTTTTTTGGGGAAGTTTGATAAGCCTACATTAGGAAGAAAGATGGAATTAGGAGAATCCTCAAAACAAGTTGCTTCACCTTCCAGAGCAACTTCCCCCGAAATCCCTAGAGATCTTGAACCCCAAATTCCCACCATAGTTGGTAAGGAAGTGCCAGAATTTAGAAAAGATGAGATTGAAACTCCGGCCCAGATAGAGGATGTAGAGATAATGAGTCCAAATGTGGATACTCACCCTGTTAAGAAGAGGAAAAGAACTATTCTTTTAAGTGATCCAACTATTTTAAATTATCAGGATACTCCTCCTTTGAGGAGGAGTAAAAGATTATCCTCTGGATCTGCAGAAACCCCAGCACAGAGTAAAGAGAAAAGGTCAAAAGCTAAAAAGAAAAAGAGAAATTTAGCAACTGAGGAGTCAATTCACCAATCCTCAGAAAAAGAAATATCTTTGAAGAAGTGCATTTTCATTTGGTATCTGAAGAGGAAGCTGTAGAACAAGAAAAATAGGAAATAGGAAATGAACAATCTCCACTTTTTAGGGAGATTGATGATAGTATGTTAGGGGAATTGTCTCCAGTTATTAATAAAGCTATTGAACTTGTTGAAATTGAAAATATTAACATGGAGTTTGAAAAATTGAAATTAGAAATAGAAGAGTTAAGAAATCAACTGCATGAAAATAAAGAAAGAATGGAATTACAACAAGAGGAAGTCATGGTGTATAAGATTGTAATAGATGAAAGGGATCAAGAAATTCAGGATTTAAAGTTGGAAATGCAGGGAAAAGATACATCTATTAGTGAGCTACAATTACAAATTCAGAATTGTGATAAGGAAAATAAGATACATAGGGATGAATTAAATAAAGAAATTCATAATTTAAAAGGAAATTTTATGCTCATGTTTTCAGCTTTTGAAGAGGAAAGGAAAATACAAAAAGAAGAATTGAATACTTCTCTTAGTAAGATTGTAGAATTAGAGCAGGACTTATAGGAAAGCATTGGTAAACCAAAGATGGAATCTAGAGAAGTTCAAACCGAGCCAACGGTAACTGAATGGTTCCAAATTCAGATTCCTCCATTATTAATGAAATGGATGGAACAGTGCTATTTCCTTAGGAATGCACAAATTGATAATAACAGATTGAAAATGGAAATGGTATTATTAAGAGAAGCATTTCATAAAGCTTATAAGGGGAAACAGGATGCTTGTCAAATAGCTGAATTTCTTTTATCTTGTAGAAGGCCATCGAGATTATATTCCATGTTTTTGAATGAGCAATGTTTTAGATGGAAATTGCTTAGGATCTACAATGATCAACCCTATGAACCGAATGATAAAGAATTTGTGAAAGTGTTTGCAGACTCAAAACCTGAAGAGCAAGATATGCTCTGTGAATTCTTTACCCATGATCTTTTGTTAGAGTAGCATACTGATTTCTTTGTTAATCTTTTTGTGGGAGAAGTACAATTAAGAGCTCTATTGTCTACTATGCGGAATCAAATCCATTGGCAAGAATGAAATAAAGAATATGTTCAAGCAGAGAAAAGTGTAGGACTTCAAATAAGATCTCCAAATAGTAGACCAACAGCTTTTAAGAAGACATTTGTAGCTCTTTTGCTGGATGAGAAAATGAAAGAAAGGTATGATAACAACCTTCGGGTTTGCTATAATCATTTCATAGAATAGGGGCAAAAATTGGTTGGCAAGGCTTGGCATGCATGTGAAGAGAGATACACTCCATTGCCTATATATTTAAAGAAAAGAGAAGTGATCTCTCCTCTTGGTCTTAGATTGTCCTTCAGAAGAGCAGATGCCTTGGCCAAAATTCTAGGAAATCTCAGAACAAAATGGATAGGAATGAGGTAAAAACCTCCTTTACTGCTATATCCAGCCCCTGCTTTTCATATTAATACAGATCAAGATGATAGTGTCTTCAATGAATGGAAACAGGGAGTTGCTTTTCATGCAGGTTTTCATAATTCCCCTATAAACTTTGATGACACAACAAAAGAATTATATGATATCAATGCAAAGTATGAAGAAGGGAGTAGAGGGAAAAATTATAATCAGGTGACAGGAGGACCTGCCAGGAACTATGAAGGGGAGGAAATGATGAGGTAAAAATAACTTCATCATAATAATACCACAAAGACCTGGTTCATATATGCAAATCTCTATCCTCTGCCAATTAATTAAATTTTAGAAGAAATAATTGCTTAATTTTAGTAAGAACTTGTATAAACTTTATTTCTTTTGATTTCTTAAAGTAATGTGCCAATACAGATTTAATGGGTTGTTTTAAGTGTTTTGTAGATAATAATCGGTCAACCAAGTTGCAGATTAGAGTATCTAGCTGGCACGTGTTCCAGAACAATTAGAGATATATGCTAGAAGTATGCTTTGGAACTTTAGGATGATGGACTGAAAAATGTTGTTGTTTTTAAAAAGATGTTATTTTTGTTACCTTTTTAAATAAAAGAATTTATGGCTCGACTTGAGCCTCTTAAATGCTGTGTAATAGGATAAACAAGTTATATGTAGATCTGTTTTAGATATTTTTCAGTGGTTATCTATACCAACTGAAATATAGCATGTAGTTATAGTTTCTCTATAAAAGATATAGTCGCTGGAAGTAACATATACAGTGAAAAAAAGTAATGTTATGCTGACAGAATGTTTTTCCAAAAGTTTATAAATAAAGAGATTGTTATCTGAAATTCTGAGTTATGAGTTATGGATGATAACTATGTTCAATAGAGATGTTTCTGAAATAGCTGTGGATGTGAGTTGAGAATGAATGTGTTGTCCCACGAGCTGGCCACTCAACAGGAGTAGATAAGTGTTTTCTTTTGTTATATTGATGTTTTGTAGAGAGTTATTTAAATTCACTAATATGAAATCTTAGTTTTGAGGTATTTGTTATCCTTTCAACTTCCGTAGTTGCTGTTACTTACTGTTGGAGTTTTGACTGTTAAGAGAATGTTTTATGAATTGTTATAAGATTTTTTGTTCTTATAATCAGTTTCTTATTTTAAATTGATTCTATGTTTTTTTAACTTAGTTATTATGCTTTCTAAATTAATATACTCATGTTTCTAGTTCAAGTATTTTCTATTTTCTTAGGAATAGATTACTTTTCAGTTTGATAGTTAAACAGTTTGAAGTTAGAATTAATTTAAAGTTGTTCTTAAAAAGTTAAGGAACCTGAGGGAGATACTCTGAAACTCTTCTATTGCAGATTGCCTTGAACACTACCCGATCGACAATTTGAATATTTTATTCTAAAGTAATGGGACCTAACGACAACCTATCAATGAGTATCCTTTTTATAAAGATTATTGTTCGAATTCCTTTAGCTTGCATATGCATTTAGTGTCATATGGCTGTTAAAATGGGGGCTAAATGTAGTGTAAAAAATTGTACCCCTTAGGAGAATGTACAATTTTACACTTATTTGGACCTATTTTGGTGACCTCTTCATTAATTCATTTTAAAACCTCATTAATAGGCCCCTAATACCCTTTATTATATATCCCAAGGCCTATTTTACTTAATTTTATTTAATTCCTAACACCACAACTCGTATTGAATAAATGCTTTGAATTAAGTTAATGCCTCGACATTTGTGGAGTCCTGAAGTTTTAGGTTAGGACCCATTCGCCCATGGGAAAATGGGTCCTCATTAAGTGCCTTAAACTCAACTTTGGATATGTTTTTGACAACATTTCAAGCTCTCAAATTCAAATTTCACATGTCAGCTTTTAGGATTTGATAATTAGTGTGAATGCCTAATATGCAATTAACTAACAAGAGACAACAAAAAAGTGTTAATCAAGTTATAAATCCAAACAAAGCACTCCATATGAGATTCTTGGTTAAACAAAGATGAAAACATGAGATGAATACAAGAAAGAAGGAAAAAGATAGCATGCAATCAACTAAATCAACCAAACCTTCACTGCATAGGGGAATTGGTGCTCCTTTGATGCAGAAAGAATCCTTTTACCAATCCCTTTGATAAGCTCCAATGATGTAGATGATTCAAAGTGTGAAAGAGATGCTAAAGTATGATAAAACTAGCTAAATGATGTGATGAGGTGAGTAAGAAATGCCTATAGTAAACTTGCTTGAGATTGTGGATCCATATTGTGTAGAGGAAACCTCTACTTATAGGACTCAAGGGTTGAAGAATGAGAGAAATTGGTGAATGTGGGATAAAAGGGGATCCAATAGTAATGCTACACTTGTCACAATTCTATTGGATGAGGGTGGAGCACATTTTGGGGAATGTGTAGAGTAAAGGAAATTTAAGAGAAGTAAGTGAAAATGGTTGAGGATTTGAAAGGATGTAAGAAAAATTAAATGAATGTGGTTGAAGATTTGAAAGGATGTAAGAAGTAAATGAATGTAAGAGGTATTTATGGATGTGTAAGAGGTTATTTAAAACCTTTGGAAGGAAATTGAATGAGGAGGTAGTTGGGAGGAATATTCCTAGGAATATGCCATTGTGAGGATAAATAGGGTAATTAGATAATTAAAAGAAATGAATTTCATGTGCAACCTGGTTAGTTGACCATGGGTTGATTTAACTCTTGGGGAGTTAAAATCTAGAGGATGTGTTAATGATGATTAGCAAGTAGCTTAGGGTTAATTAATTTAGAATTAATTAACTTGGATGGGTTAGGGGATTATGACATTTGATTTGATTTATTTAATCAAATGAGAGGATTTCAGGGGGATTTAATTAAATGATTTGATTTAATTAAATATGATGAACATTAGTCAGAAGAAAGTTAATTAATCTAATAAAGTTAATTATTTGATTAATATTAGAAGTTGATGAATTTAACTAAATAATAACGCTTATTTAATTAATTGGTTAGTCTGAAATGATTTAGGAGGAAAGGGTGTTAGTTAATCAGAATCAAATGCATAATATCAATCAGGACTATTTAAGTGTCTACATTTTCCCCCTCTTTGAAGCAAGGTACCTGCTACAGTGGTTCAAAGAATAACATTTCCGCAATCAAAATTCAATTTTTTTTTAATTATTTAGATGCTCCATTTTTGCTCCAATGGAAAGAATTATGTTGATACACTGCCCCTTCAAGAGATCGGGCGAAAATTTCAATTTTGGGTCGAGCTCGCAAAAAAGATTCAAGCACAAAAAATAGCCTATGGGATGCGAAAAATAGGCTCACGATGATAAAAATGGGTCAAAACAGGCTTCGTTACATAAAAAATGGATTAACAGGCTCAAAAAACCCTAAAAATAGCCTAAAAACCATAAATAGGAGGGTAGGGGTCATTTTCAACTCGTTTGTGCATATAACCTTCTAGAATCCTTGAGATTTTGCTTTGAGGTGCTAATAGAATGGTAGTTTGTGTGCTTCCTAGGCATCATATGGAGCGGGTTCGAGAGTTCCAATGACCTCTAGACGTAGGACCCCTAGTATGTAATTCAAAACTTTCCTTGGTTTTCACACTTTTGGTGCATTTATTAGGGTACAACTAGGTTAGCCAAAAGTGGTTCTCTAGGGCATCATAGATGGGTCAATTGATGTCACTTTTGTTAATGGAGTGTCGCCTTTGTAGGATAGCGTCGTGGGGTGCAATTTAGGTCTAGGGTCACTTTTGAAATGTCGACCCACCTTTACAGTAAAGTGTCGCACAAGGTTAAGAGGGCAGGGCGCAGTGGGGAAATGCCGACCCACCTTTGCGATATAGCACTACCTTTTTTTATAGTGTCACTTTTGTGAAAATGTAGAGCACCACCTTTGTAAATGTCGGTTTGCCTTTTCTTTTTAGGTATTCTTAATTTTTGAAAGTGCGCCAAGTTGATAAAATTTGACGTCGTGGGCGTTTGAATGTAGGAGGTCCTTTGTTTGCTCCACTCGAAGGAGCATAGAGGTTAGATTTTACACCAAGTGAGGCATTTGAGTGATGATTCATTATATTTCTTGGGCTCGATCATATTTGGTCATGTGGCATAGATGCCTGCGGTGCGGACACACTTGGCTATGATGACAAAACTGGTGGAGAGATGGTGGAGCAAGACATCATCGTTCCATTTACTGATGAGGGAGGCCACAGTTACATTGGAGGATGTATGGTGGATCCTACGGATCCCCATACATGACGAGCAAATCATCTACGATGTTGAGGTCGACAAAAATGCCATTTTCCAATTATTCAGAGTCGATGAGTACATCATAGAAAGCAGGCAGATTGATCTGGATTAGTACAAGGGGATTGCCTTAGATTTGACTCTATTTGTTGGTGCACGAATCTTGGGAGTTCTTGTTCTTGACAGACGAGCTAGAGGTTGCAGCATGGGATGGGGCATTGTCTGGTCCCAGATGATGGAGGAGATGACTGTGTATGAATGGGGGCTCATTGTCCTTGCCTCCTTATATCATGACATGCACTAGGTGGTATACTTGGGGGCTTGTAGCATTAGGGCTGGCATTACACTTCTTCACATCTGGGCATACAAGCATATAGCAGTATTTGAGGCTCACAATAGCAGATGTCCAGATAGACCATGATGATCCCACGATATACATATATGGGGGTATGAATACCCTACATTACATAGGTATCACTAACATCCCATACCAGAGGCAGGTTATTGATGAGATGACAGTCTTCAGATGGAGGCCTTGGCTCCACTTCCATAGATGGCATGATGATGATGAGTAGTTGTTCTACTGCCACCAGACCGAATACATGTTGGGGAAAGAGCACCATATGATTGAGCAATACCTACCTAAAAGGGTAGCGAGGTAGTTTGGGGAGGTGTAGGATGCACCTGACCTAACATTTCTCCCACATCAGCCAAGTTGGATTGAGCATGTCTCGCGGGGGGCCATCATGCAGACCGACAGGGTGACACCGTCAGAGCTAGGGAAACCACTACAGTGACCGACAGAACGAGGGCAACTTAGGGCATTGATTTACTTAGACACTTTTTTATGTATAACCTAATTATATGATGTATATACATTCATTGGCTGATTTTTGATTAGCCTCTTATATATTCCTTATGATGACATTACATATCTGATTCCGATTGTATCATGACATTCAACTTTTTTGATATATATGAGATGGATGTGATGCGATTTATATGGTGTGATGTTATTTTATTTTACTTTATGTGTTATGGATGTATGGACACATATGATATGGATGGATGTAATTAATGACCATGCTATGATGTTTTTATGCTTTGTGATGTATGTGATGTTATCGATGTATGATATGAATGCACATGTAATGTATGATGGATTTATTCATATTTGATGATGATTGCAATGTTATGCTATGATATGCTTAGACTAACAGATCTATATTATGCTGATGATAATGTATGTGAGATGGATGTAATGCAATGGATATGTTTATTTTTTTTCAGTATCTTTTTTCATATGGCATATGATGATGCATGATGTATGTGAGAATGATGCAAAATGTGATGATTTTAAGATGTTTAGAATAATAAATCTATATTATGTAAGCACCTTAAATGATAATGCAATGCATGGATGATGTTTCCTATTATGATGATATGTATGGTTATGTAGGATAATGGCAGTTTGTGGATGCAGGATGATTGCAAATAAATTTTGTTTGAATGTCATGATACCATGTTAGTACGTGGAGAAGATAGAAGAATGAGAGGGATCAACCCTTGATTCTGAGCAGATGTAGAAGTCCAACAAGCCTACGAGTCATTGAGACTTTATTAGATATGATGATGAGTGATGATGATGTGTTGCTTATCTAGCGAGTGGGGACATAAAGAGTTCAACTTTCCTTATGTTTGATAACACACATAGATACAATGCATCATAGAGTGTGATGGAATTTGACTCAGCAAATAGATAGGACTATCCTTGTTCACACCCAACCTATGAAACCTTGTTAGAGTGTACTTTAGACATTTCAAACATCTCGAACCAAAAAATAGAAAGGAAAAACCTCCCAATGTAATAGTCAACAAGGCATCCAAAACATCCTCCCTACTAACCAAACAAAATTAGCATGACCAAGGTTATATTACAAGAATATCTAGCAAACATAGAAAACAAAAGATAATGATCAATGCCCCATTCCTTTCTCTCTAAATCATTTTGATTAGACATCATCGAGATGTCATTGGAATAAGAACAATAAGATAAATCAATAGAAAAGATCAAGTAAACAAACAAGCTAATGTTCTTCATACCTCTAGCTAAGACTAAACTACAGTGATGTCTGATGTTGATGTCCATTGTAGGAAATATGTATCCTAGGACATGATGTTATCAGATGATTGTGAGACGAACAAGATGATGGGCTATTGATAGCAAGAGTTGACTAACTTGTTTACCTACTGACCGAGACTTAAGACTTTGACATTTGAGTTTACACTTTCAATTTTCTATACTTGTTTCCAATTGTTTTGCCAAAGGTTGAAGGTGATGATTGATTTATTGTGAGTGGATATTTATTGCGGGTGAACATGAAATGGGATGGATGATTTTGGTTTTTTTGAATGTTTTTGATATTTTGAAATGTTTTGAGGCTGTTTTGGGATTTTCGAGATGTTTTAAAAATGTTTTGATTTTCAAAATTTTTAATGCTTTTGTGTTTTCTAAGATTTTGACCAAGAACCTAACCTAAGGACCTATCTTAGGGGCCTCGGGGGCTGATAAAAGATTAGCCTTGCCTACGTTATACATGCAGAGACCACGTAGTTTGACTGACACAAACTCATTTATTGATGAAGTATGAACAAAGTGTGGATTGTCAATTTATTATGACAGACTCCTAAGGATTGACCTAATGTCTCGGGGGCTGATCAAAGATTATCCTTGCCTACATTCAATCTCAAAGACAACGTAGTTTGACATGACGACAATATTTTTGAATTTTTATGTTTTCAACCTGTTTTTTGATTTTTGACATGTTTTGGATGTTTTTTGATTTTCTGGTTTTATGAATGTTTTTGGATTTTCTTGATTTTATGGAATATGTCAAGGATATACACAAATTTGATCCAATATAGGTCTAGGGGATCCCCCCAGTGTGATGCGATGAACTGCCCCGATATAGGCGGGACAAACTAACCTTAGGAATGTGTCAAGTAGTTCTAGGATGGAACATGATACCGACACATGATCAAGCTATGTTACAGACACATGACGAGTGATGGAAGGAATAATGGAAATATAATGGGTGAATGCAATGGAAAGCAATGTGGAACAAGCCGAAGAATCCATGGTGGATGGAAAGTGCTTATTTACACACGGGGCCTGATTGCCAAGTTTTCACCAAGGTACTTGCTCAAACTGCCACCGAAGTGGTTTTAACTAGAGGATGATTTTTTTTCTTTACTGTTTTCAATCCTTTTTTGATTTTTTTGGATTTTAATATATTTTATATTTTTTGATTTATACCTTGCAAGCTTAGGCATAAATTTTTTTGAGATGGGAGCTATTGATGGGCTTCTGCAGAGGCTCCCCTTTTGGTGTGGACAACTGATATGCTCCTGATTTGTAACTTGTCATGATGATGAAGGGCCCCAACCAATTTGGTTCAAACTTTCCCTTGCTATCTGGATTTGGTACATTCTTATGATTTTCCTTCAAAACAAGCTCTTCGACTTGGAAGGACCAACTCTTGATCTTCTTATTATAGTTTTTTTTGAGATGGTTCTGGTACACCTGTAGGTGGTTCAAAGCATCCATGTACCGCTCATCCAACAATTCCAGCTTATTCAATCGTGACACTTGATACTCCTCATCAACAATAAGACTTTGTAATGATGTTCTCAGGGATGGGAGCTCAATCTCAACGAGAAGGATGGCTTCTGATTTGTAGACTAGGGAGAAAGGGGTTGCACCTATAGGTGTGTAGATACTCGTTCAGTAGGCCCACAGGGTAGGGTTCAACTGTAGTTGCCAGTCATGACCAACTTCATTGACTGTTTTCTTGAGGATTTTTAGGATGGTCTTGTTGGAAGCCTCGACTTAGCCATTACCCTGGGGGTAATATGGGGTAGAGAAGTGGTGTTGGATATTGAATTTTTGGCATAGCTCACAGACATCTTGTTTTTTGAAGGGTGTTCCATTATTAGAGATAAGGGCTTGAGGAACACCGTAACAAAAAATGAGGTAGTTCAAGGTGAATTTAGAGATCTGCTTCCCTATGATATAGGTCATGGGGATGGCTTCTACCCACTTTGTGAAGTATTCCAAGGCAGTGATAATGAACTTGTATCCATTAGACGAGGTGGGTGTGATTTTTTCGATGAGATTGAGCCCCCATTAAGAAAAGGGCCAAGGTGTTATAATTGGTTGGAGCTCTTGAGCTAGTGCATGGATGAGGTCCCCATGCTGTTGGATTTGCATACATTTTCTGACATAGTCATGAGCTTCTTTCTCCATAGTAGGCCAACAGTACCTCGTCCTCAACAGTTTCTTAGCCAATGTCATACCACTAGAGTGCGAACCACAAATGTTGTTGTGTACCTCTGTTAAGGTAGTCAAAGCTTCCTTGGGGTTAAGGCATCACAATAGGGTTTCTTCAATACTCCTACGATAAAGGGTGTCACCTAAGATAACAAAATGGGATGAATTTTTAATAAAGGTTCTCTTGAGGTTTGGGGTGATGTCGACGGGGAGGAATCCTATTTTCAAGTAGGTGAATATGTCATGGTACCAAGGATCACTAGGACCAATGATCTCGCATATGAACTCAGAGTCTGGTACCTCAAAAGCTGGTATGAGAAACTTCTCTACAAGGAACTAATGTTTATGGACGTTTCGTGGGATATCTAGCAATGATCCGATTGTAGCCATAGTGTTAGCTGCTCTATTGTTTACCCTTGGTATCTGCTCAAATGTTATGTTGATGAAGAACTCCTTGAGACCCTCCACCAACTTTTTGTACAGGGTAAGTTTGTCATCCTTAGTTTGATATTTATCATTGACATGGTTTATAATTAATTGTGAATCCCCATAGACCTTGAGTGCCATGATTTTCCATTGTACTGTGATTTGGAGTCCTATGACAAGAGCTTCATACTCTACAATTTCATTAGTGCAAGGGAAAGATAACCTATATGATTTCAGGATACAATCCCCTTGTGGTGTGATGAAGAGGATTCCTTCTCCTAATCCATGCTGTGTGTATGATCTGTCAAAATATACCTTCCAATGGTCTGCAATGTTTAGGTTGAAAATGGACTCGTCTAGAAACTCTGATACCAGTGGGTTCTCGACATATATAGGTGCTTTGGCCAACTGATCTGCAATTACCTATCCCTTGATAGCTTTCCATTCCACAATATTCAATGTCATATTCTATCAAGATCATGACCCACTTAGCCATTCCTCCTGTGAGCATTGCCTTGGAAAGCAAATACTTTAGGGGGTCTATCTTGGTGATGAGCTTTATCTGATGAGACAACATGTGCTTGAATTTTTGTGAGACAAACACTATTGCAAGGAAATCCTTCTTAATGAACGTGTAGTTTAGCTCATGTCCCACCAAGGTTCTACTGATATAGTAAATGGCTCTTTCTTTCCCTATTTCATCATGCTGAGCCAAAAGAGCACCAAGAGCTGCTGTTGTAGCTGATATGTAGAGGATCAATGGTTTGTTCTAGATCGGTGGCATGAGGATTGGTGGTGTTAGCAAGTATTCTTTGATTTGGTTAAATGCTTGATCACATTTCTCATCCCATTTGTATGTCACTCCCTTGTGAAGGAGGTGAGAATATGGGATGGTTTTATCTGCCAATTGTGCTATGAATCTTCAGATTTATTGGAGCCTTCCTTGCAGACCCCTCAATTGTTTCAGTGTCTGTGGTGCTTCCATGTTGAGGATTGCTTTGATTTTTTTAGGGTCTATCTCGATTCCCCTCATTGAGACAATGTATCCCAAGAGCTTTCCTGAAGTTACACCAAAGACACATTTCTTGGGATTGAGTCATACCTTATATTATTACAATCTATCAAAGATTGGGGCCAACGTTGATATGTGGTCTTGATGTTTTCTTGATTTAACTAGTATGTCATCGACATAGTCCTCTACAGATTTGTGGATCATGTAATGAAAGACTGAAGTCATAGCCCTTTGATATGTAGCTCCATCATTTTTTAGCTTGAATGGCATCATATTCCAACAGTAGGTGCCCCATGGATAAGTGAATGCTATTTTGTGTTGGTCATCCTTTGCAATCATGATTTGGTTGTACCATGAAAATCCATCTATTAATGATAGCATTTCATGTCTCACTGTCAAATCTACAATGATATCTATGTTGGGGAGGGGGAAATCATCCTTAGGACATGCTTTGTTTAGGTCTCTGAAGTCGATGCAGATTTAGATGCCCCTAGTGGGCTTAGAAATAGGTAAAAGGTTGGAAACCTATTTGAGATAATCAATGGGTCGGATGAATCCTGCATTGAGGAGTTTTTGTAGCTCAAGTTTTACCAATAAGGTGATTTGTGGATGCATCTTTCTTAATTTTTGTCTTATTGGTTTCACCTCTAGATAAACTGCTAGATGATGGACTACTACCTCTGAATCAAGGCCTAGCATGTCAGTGTATGTCGATGCAAAGTTCACTTTTCTTTAGAAATGCTGCTAGATTTTATTGTTCCTTAGTCAAAAGTGACTCGACATAGAAGGTGATGTTCGGGGTCTCTTCAATTCCCAAGTTGATTGGGTTGCACTTTTTTTTTTAAGACTGCTAATTTCTCTTGATGGATGGCACTAAGGGGAAGATTGAATCCTCATACTTTAGTGCCTCAGAGAGGTTTTCACCATTAGATACATCCTTTCTTTTTACTTTTTTAGGATCAGAAAGTGCCATAATGTGGTTTTCACTTAAAGATTGAGACGTTACTCTTAGATTTTCAATTTTGCAACTAAGAGATTCAATCGTTTCCCCATAGTATGCATGTGTTTCCAACTCAATGTTGAACCTTGCATTGTGATCTCTATGTGGTAGATCATCCCTTAGTCCCATGAATTCTAAGAGAGCCTCATTGTTTTTGAACATATCTAAGATCGGTGGTCCTCATTGGTCACAGTCGACGAGTTGGGGGTAAACGAGCTTTAGTTCAGTGACTTGGTTATTTGGCTCAAATGACATGGTAGTGATCATAAAAAGGGCAGAATCCTCATATAGCATGGGTAGGTTGGACAGGGGATCCTCAAAGGGACAACTAAGCGATAGGGTATCGACGGGGAAGCTTTGATCGTTTTAACATAAGCACCTTTGCCAAGTATGGTTATCTTCTTAGGGGTACATCCGAGGCCAAGATTCTTAAGGTGCTTCTCCAGAATGATAGGTTCTAATAGGTCGTTGTCATTTTGTTTGAGCTTTTCATTTTTGTTGTAGCCCCAACCAAGCATTAACTGTAGGCCTTTGCTTTTTTTCCTTCATGGGAAGTTCAGGTACGAGTCTTTCATCTTGATATAGCAGGCTTGATACATCCTTTTCATCCACCACCTCTTTTCTTAGGTCTCCCCACTTTTTGAAGGTCTAAGATGTTGTGTTGATTGGTTGTGGTTTTCCATGATATCTAAGAGATTGAGGTAATTCTCCTATCACAAAGGCACTCTTTTTCAATTTATAGTCCCCACACCCATTATCTTGGATTATAGCCTTGACATTTGGGATGTTCAGAATGATAGGTGTCTTTGTCTCAGAAGTGGAGGCTAAAGTGGATGGATCGACATATGGGGATGTGGGTCCACCATTTTTTGGAACTTGTGGATCTTGTAGTATTTGGCTTCTAGATTTTACAATAATAGAAAGGTTCGGGGTTGCAATGGATCGTGACTTGGTTTTGGTAAGGGGATTTAACACATTGGTGGAATGTAGATGCGACAACTTGCATCCCATGGATCCATGGGCACCCTAGGAGAATATTGTAGAGGAGTTCAAGGTCAAGGACCTGGAAAGTAGTTTCCATGATTGTTGGCACTACTTGGATGGGGAGTTGAATGGTGCCTTGAGACACCCGCTCTTAATCATCATAGGCCCTGATCGTGATACCTTTTCCCTTTTCAATGACATACTCTGACAAGCCCAAATTATTTATTAGCTAAAGGGTACAAATATTCAAACCCACATCCCCATCCACCAAGACTCTTTTGAATTTGTTCTTATGGACTAAGACTTCAATATGGAATGCACGGTTATGAGACGGTTGGGTCAGGAGATCATGCTCAGAAAATGTAAGGAGGTGTGGTGTAGTGACATGTCTGACCATAGCTTGAAATTGGTTTGCATCAAGGTCTGTGGGAATAGAGGATGCAACCAATGCCTTCTCTAGGATATCCCTATGTGCAAGCAATATTTTAAGCAACTCCATGATGGAGATTTGGGCAGGGGTCCTTTTCATTTGCTCCAAGATACTATAACCACTAGAGTTTGATTTTTGGTGGGTGGTGCCTTGGGTGGTGGTGATGGTCCTGGGATAGAAATTTTGTCGCTACATGTGGTGACTCCACACTGAGCTCTAGGTACTTTGATATTAACAACTGTTACCCATTCATCCAATGATGCTACAACATGGTCATAGATATGGTTCACATTGTGGTAACTCTTTCCTTTACCATTTTTGTTCCCTTTATTGTGATCTGACATCAGATTCGTGTATATTTTGAGGTCTTGATTCCCTGTTGGTTGTTCAATGGTTATAACTTTATCGTCAATGAGATCTTGGATCAGATTTTTGAGTCTCATACAACTAGCTGTCGTGTGCCCCTTTATCTTGTGAAAGTCACAAAGGTGCTTCTCGTTATACCATGGTGGTTTAACTTGAGGCTCTTGGTAATTTTTGTAAACAAGGGGTGTGATAAGGTTTGCTTGTACTAGCTATTGCATGATAGATTCAATGGGTTACCCAAGTGGTGTATTTTTTTTTTTTGGGGATATTCGTTCTTTGGGGTGGTCCCCCTTGAGCGTTTACATTGTTGATAGTTTGATTGTTGGGTTGTTGTTGTGATGGGTTGGTTTGTGGGGTGTTTTGTGTGTTGATTTATGGTTGTGGGTATGTTTGCTGTTGTGTATTCTACCTTGGGGCACTAAAAAAATCTTCACATCAATGAAACCATCGTTGTTGACATTCTTATTCTTGGCCCACATGCGAGGTTTATCATTGCAACTTGTCAATGGTCAATTGTCTTGGTACACAGGTGTGCCCCCTTGTGCTATGAGGGATCTTTTGATGTTGAGCGCTTTGGGGATCAATTGGTCATATGTTGTGATGCATTTCATTTTCAAATGGAAGGACAAGCTACCTTCAAGGTTAGAAATAATGGTCCCAATTTGTTGTTCCTCTGGCATGGACCATTTGCTCTTGCTGGCTCTAGATCTCCATCGTTGTAAGAAATATGCAAATGTCTCTCCTTTAGTTTGTTTGAGGCCAGATAATTCTTCCAGGCTAATCTCCATGTCTAGGTTGAAGGAGTAGTTTTCTATGAATAAATCCAAGATCTCCTAGAACTTTTTGATTCTCGAGGTAAGCAAGAGAACCATTCCATTACGGGGCCAACCAAGCTTTGAGGGAAAAGCCATATAAGGTAAGAATCATCATATGCTACCTCCATGCAATGTATGTGAAACTCTCTGATATGGTCCTCAGGATTTCCCTTCCCACAATATTTTCCAAATTTTGGTATTTCGAATCCTATTGGGAATGGAACCATAGCAATGCTTCTATCAAATGGATAGGGGCACAAATTCCCTTGTGTGTGTGATTTTTTTGCTTTTCCAAATTGGATGTCCTGTATCTGTTGTGAGAGCAATTTAACCTGTGTGGAGAGGTCGTTTTGTGGATTTGGTGGTGGGATGTGCATGTTTTGGGATGGTATGTTTTGTTGGGTGAAGGATGGGGTGGCCTAAATGTTTGGGTTCAAGGCATTTTGTTGTGTGTTCATGGGAGGTTGTTGGAAGTTTTGTTGTGTGAGCAATGCTTGTTGGTATGCCTATTGTTGTTGTGTGAATAACACTTGTTGTTGGCCTTGTTACTATTGTTAGTGTTGTTGTTGGGTCAAAAGTGCCTGTTGTTGGGCCTGTTATTGTGTTGCTTGTTGCTATTGTGATATCAATGCTTGTTGCGCATGTTGTTGTAACAATGCTTGTGCTTGTTGGTGTGCTTGCTGTGTGACTTGTTGCTGTTGTAGCAAAGCTTGTGCTTGCACTTGGGATTGAGCTTGCACTTGTGCTTGAGCTTGAGCTTGAGCTTGTTGGGATTGGAATTACTATAAGGCCTTTTGGTAAGCTTACTACACTACTTGTAATTTGATACTTTATTGATTTGCCACATTTATATTTGGAGGTGGAGGCAAGGAATTTTGTGGGATGGTGTGAGATGATGTGATGAGAGATCGTTGAGGTGGTTGTTGATGTGTTTGTTGAGTGATGATGAGAGGTTGAGTGGTAGCTAGTGGATTCAGATTGGTAGTTGATATGATTAGTCCTTGTGAGCCTAAATTTTGGGATGTTTGAGGTGTTGTAGATGATGTGGAAATTGGTTGAGAGATTTGGATTGGTTCCACTCGGTGTTGTGATATTAGTGGCACGTTTGGAAGATTTGGTATGATAGATGCATTGATTTGATTTGTGTTTAGGGGGTTGATTTAATTTGATTGGTTTTGGATTGATGAGTTGGATGAAGGGAGTTTCCCTATACCTTGAATTGGTGTGGATGATGAAGTCAAGGTAGGAAATGGTGGGAATATTTGTGATTTTTTCCCTTGTGGAAGTGAGGATGAAGCATTGAAAGTACACACTTGTACAAATAAATCCACTTATCCTTGTGATAGAGTAGGGAGAGAGCTTTGTGTATCGAGAGGGTATGCCGGTGTTGCAGAAAAGGTGGAGGGGTTGTTTGTATCATGGAAAATGAGTGGCACATATGGATGTTTAGGGTCTTGTGGGACGGTGGCAAGCATACCCAAGATTGTGTTGGCCTCTAAATTTTGGTTGTTGACAAGTGGATGCCCTTGAATGGCTTGGAGTAATGAACTTCCTTTTGTGATAATAGGTTGACTTGGGGGCATGAGATGATCATGGTTGAGTGATTGGTTGGATGACGCTTGGGAATGAAGGTGTGAATGATGTTTGTGGCATGTTCCCAAAAGGTTGTTCAACAATAGTGCTCAAATCAAAATCAAAAGTGAGTTTAGCCCCTTCCTTTGCCAATGCCAACATGCATTGTGTGGGATTTAGCCTCATGACTGTGTTGACAAGTTTTTGAATTTTAGGATTTTGAACTAGTTCCAGTATTTTGTCTTGGGACATCTCTTGGAAGTTGTTGGTGACATCCTCGACTTGGAAATATCCCTCTTGAGGATCTTGTCGTAGTTGAGGGAGATTAAGTGGAGGGTTGATAGATACCCTAGGATTGAATTCTGTTTGCGTTTGACTTAAATCACTTGAGGTTGATGTTTCTTTGTTTTTTTCGATGATCTTCTTGTGTTACGACCTTGTTTGGACCATAAAATTGGGATCAACTTTTAGGAATATGGGAGGTAAACCTCTAACTCCTTTGGTTGATCTAAACTTTAGGTTACAAAAAGAAAATCTAGAATGTTTAAGGATCAAATGATGATGATGTGAATGATGAGGGGGGAATGATATGGATGTTTGAACTTTTGAGAACTTTGGATGAATACTAGACCTTAAGATTTTGATTTTGATTTGGTTTGATTTGGATGATGGCCTTGTAGATCCCAAGATGTTGAGATGTGATCTTGGGGTGAACTTGTCCAAAAGGGGTGCTAATTTAACTAAATGTGTTAGAAAGGATTCATTCCCATACACCTAGCCAAATAAGATGATTTTAATTTTTTTTGATTTAAAAATTTACCAAAAGTCTAGCATAGATGATTTTTCCAAAGTTCTAAAAGTTGTTTGTGAGATGGGTTTTGATGAATGTTGTGACAAATGAAAGTGTTAGTTTTGATCCTAGATGAACCTA
>VDFB02046301.1:0-17526 GCA_007258455.2 Sequoia sempervirens | reverse complement strand
GAGGAATTCTACAAAATTCATCAACAATAGTTGCTTTTCCTTTGCAAAGATGGTGCCATGACGACGAAGAGGTGCAGGAGGTAAGTATTGTTTGCTATTTGTTTTGAATTTCTTAGTTTCAAGTTGATTTTGTTTGTTTTAGGTTAGATTTGATTTTTTTTTTAATTTGTAGGAGATTAAAATAATCCTGCAAATCCTCAAAATCCTCAACAAGAAGAACATGCAAATCCTCCTCAAAAAAATACTCAACAAAATCAACCTCCCCCACCAATCACTCAACACCCTCCTGGCACTCAACAAAATTTGAGGAGTGAAATTGAGAACAACAAAAAACAAATTGAGGATCTTATCAGTAGGTTGAGTGATCCAAATGCTTCAACCACAGAAAGAATGACACTAGAAAATTCAATGAAAGAGATGTTAAAAAATGTAGATTCAATAACCCAACAAATAACGGGATGGCAAGATAGGAGGCAAGCAGCTAGGGCATATTATGCAGATAAAATATCTTATAAACAAGTAAAAGATTTAAAAATTACTAAAGGTGATTTGTGCTCTTTATTCACTGACCCTAGAACAAATCAAATCTTAGCCTCAATGCGAAGAGGTTTCCTATTCATTGGTGCCACCACCAAGAGATTAGGAACCGTTTTTATGATAGGTGGTACTTGGTCTTTGATTACCCACTATGCAACAAGTGTGAAGTCCCCCAATATTTTCTTAGGAAACTATACAGTGAGTTCGTATTGAACCAAATCCCAAATTATTTTGATATGAGGGAGTTCTAGGGAAGAGGTGGGGGTTCGGCTTAGGATAGGCCCGATGTATAGCTGGATCCTGCGCGGCAAGGGCGATGACCTCTCGCTAGGCCACCTCGTGAGCACATTGCTCACCACAGAAGGAAGCCATAGAGCATTATTACACGTAACACTTTGACCCTATGTCATCCATCATAATTATCCCTATTGTACAAATAAATACCTGTAGGAGTCTTCTGCGGTGGCCTTTCAAACCCATGTCGTGTGTCACCCACCCCGACTTCTGTTCATATGACCCCACCCACACTCAGAGGTTACTATGATCATGTTGCCACGCTAAGATCTCAGATGTTGCCACGCAAGATCCATATGCTGCTGTGGATGAAGAGGACGGATGACATTTTGCATCAAAGGCATATGGCATTGATATGCCTGGCAAAATTCAGCACCACAGTCTAATTTATTAAATTTGATTCGAATGCAAGATTAACTAATTCTAGTTTTATTATTTTAATAAAATTGTAGGGTCATTGCTGTTGAGATTGGACGCCACACCTCCACCTACTTATTTCTCAGAAGTACACCCATCAAGGTATGTAACTAGTAAACAATTAAATTTATTACATGTTAATAAAGCATTGTTTTACTAAATGGTACTTTAATACATGTGATTTTGGATGTTGAAAAGGCTAATATTGGCGTTTTCAAGCAAACACTTCTAGTTAGTGGATTCACCAAACGTGACATGGAGGTAAGGAATAAAGAGAACTTAACTAATGAATTATACTTAATAGATTTGTGTAGTTTATATTCATATTGCTGGTTACGCTAGACAACATCATTCAAACTCAGCACATTTCCAAATTCCATAACTAATAACTAGATGTTGATAGATGACAAAATCAAACGACAATATAGTTTAAGCTTAGAAAGTCGACAAGGCAGCACATGCAATTATTTCACATGGAGGCATGTGTTTGCAAAGGTGCACCAACACAAAAAACTATGGATGCTTGGAAAAAATCTATGAAACCATAATAGTAAGCAATAACATAGACAAGGTAGTTAGTGATGCAGAGAATCATATCAAAACACTCAATCATAAGGGTACATCTGATGCAGAGCATCCAACAAACACCATCAACATCATATTTCTTCAAGGATTCAATCCCAAACAGAATCAAGAGAAGATCAAATATAATTTCATCATGTTCCATTATCTCAACCAAATCCACTCAAATTCCTTTCTAGAGCCATTCAATAGGCCAACATTCATCATTCCACTAATCAAGATTCCACTAATCAAGATTCCAATAATCAAGATTCCAATTGACTCATTCAAAGAAAAACCATATTAAAGAAAACTTTGACTTAATCACTAGATCTCACATCATTTCCCTAACCAATTAAAAACAACATAAACCTGATTATTGACACTTGAACAATTCATCCTTTCATTTATTCACCAAGGCAACAAATCAACTAAACCATACCTCACTGTTATCAGTCCATTATCAAGCACTGTACTCACCATATTTTGAATGCAGTAGTCTATTTGCAGGTTACAAACTCCTGCTACAACAAAATCTTGATTATCATCTTGTGGTTAATCACCAATTTGCTCAAAAGGCTTCATAATACTCACCCATCCGACCACCAAAGTCACCAAACCTATCTTATACACCTTAACCAAATTTAGTCACATCAATCATATCATTAGTTTGATAGTAACCAAGCACTCAATATCATCCTTTCCACTGTTTAAACAAACATCTTTGTTTTGATCAGACAATATCAAATTCCTCTAGTAGGTCTGTCAACCATTGAATCGGGTAGTTGCATTCCTATCTCAAAGCTTATTAAAAAAATTAATGCACATTTAGAAACACTTTCCAACACATCACAACATATCAAAGTTCTTAGACATTTGGCATAAAGAAAATCATCAGATTTCAGACTGTCCTATGAAGAAAGGCTAGTAGATTAGGTCTGTTTTACAAAGGAGACCCCTTCAAAACCATTCCAAATCACTTAAAACCTCAAAAAAGTCTTCAATCATGTCTTATAACTCAAGATTTCACCATTTATAGGGATTGAAAACCATGAAAATGTTCTAATCCAATAAACCCTCATTTATAGGGTGTAAAAGCACAAATCAAGGAGGGTTTTGTCAAAAATACTCTTGCAAACCTCTATTTCTCTGAACACCACCTAGAACATGATTTTTTATGTCTGCCAAGACCTTCTACATCGTTTCCAAGCCTCTACAAGCTTTATTTATTCATGACCCATGACTGTAGCATCACTTTGTGTAGGAAAATCCTCTATTTTCCAGTGTAGCAGCAACTCCACCATGGTATTCTTGCTTTTCCCTGCACTTACAATCATCAAAACATGCAAAAAATCCTAACATTAACCTACTCCACCAATTTACTTGACCTACATTGGTGAAGTAGTGAAGAAAAACCCTATTGGACTCTCAAACTTGCTTCTAAAAGGACTTTGTCGGGCATTGAAAACTGCCTCTTATTCTTTTGTTTCCTAAAACTAACCAAGTCCAACTCTTGAAATTGGAAACTAACTCCTATTTACATGTATTCACACTATGATTTAACTCTGGGTGTTCCTAAATTACCAACACAAGAAAACAAAACAATGGAGTAATGTTGCAAACTCAGAAATAGGGAATTTTTATTTCAAAATCTAATTACAAGAACACAAACTTCTGCTTTTTCTCACCTTTACATGCCTTTTAAAGATATTTCCTTTTCCATAATTGTCTTTCCATCAATTGAAACTACCCCTTTTAACCCTTAATATGCCTGATTTCCTTGTTTTTGTCAATTTAACAACTTTTAACAATATTACATTATTGCATTGTTTGCATTTTCCCACTTTGACCACCTAGAACTTACCCATAACCTTAAATACATTCAAATAAGACCTCATATGACCTTGAACATGCTTTACATCATTTTTCCATGACCTTTTGTTATTGACTCAATACAAATTTGAACACTCATCCCTTTTGCAAAATTGAAAAGTATTTGATGACCTAGGTGTTCCTGCATCAACATCTGACCCAATTGAATCAGGAGAAGATCAAATTGAATAAGCAACTAAAATTTATTTCTCTTTTCATCAAAAATCACATTATTTCATTTGCAAACCACAAGGAAACAACAAGCCAACTCATTTCAATACTTCTTATCATCCTCAAGCTTCAAACATCTTATTTATCAACAAAAATGACTGATCCGTGCACAAGAAACCTAATTAGAGTCACTAAACAATCCACTCTTTCATCATTCATCAAGGCACCCTTCCACTCAATTTTCTTTACCTAGGAAAAATAACCAAAACCCAATCTTTCATGTTACAACCTATATCCATCAGATCCTAACACACCTTTGTCATCATCAATTTATCTGAATTCAAAACAAAAACCTGATAAAGAGCTCTGAATCTTTCAATTCCTTAAACAACTCACCAAATTCTCACTTTTTCCAACTAGTTCCTCAAGACCAAGATACTACAATCAACCATTTACACCTCAATCATTTCATCTGACTTCCAAGACATTACTCACATCATGTTTATTGACCAAGCTTATTCTATGTACAAATCAGGCCCTAGAAAGGAGGGTTTATTGCATAAGGTACTTACAAACCTTAAATACTCCTGCCACCACCACAAACACCATGGAAATAGCCTGCATAAGCTTTAGAAATGATGCAAAGTGGTAGGGAAGGAAAACTCACAATCACAAATGGCAAAGTCACTCCACTGAATGCTTCTCTCAAATACTCTTATGGAGTCCTAAACTCCACTATTCTTTAAGAGATCAACCCCACACACCTAGGGTTCACAACTCAGACCACTCACAAAGCTTGAAAAATTTTGGATCATGTCTCATTAAGTCAAAACAAGGTTTAACAACCCTCTACAATTTAGGTTACAACAAACACCCATCACTATGGTGACTTAGAGACCTCACTCTCTCTTAAGGCTTGCAGCCCTTGCCCGGTAGGACAGTCAGAATAAAAAACACCAGGAAGAATGTTAAGACACCAAACCGATGGATTTAGACCCCTAAGATGGACCCCTACAAGGTTCCAAAACCCTTCCTTTTGACTGTCAAAACATCACTCACAATGGCCCTTTCTACCGCTGCTCCAAAAGGCCTAATTCACAGACCTACACCTAGGTCTTGACTATCTAGGCTATCCCCTTCACCCCAAAGCCAAAATTTAGACTCCTACAGGTTCTCCACACCTGTTTCCACAATTCCTAAGTGCCTCTTAAACAGATTCTTCAAAATCAAGCAAAAACTCATTTTTTTTGCTTGTCAATTATGCTTGCCACATAGAAATGTCAAGCCAAAATTCATGCACAACTTCCAACAATGAGCCTTCTGTTCTCCAAAACATTGAGGACATGATAGTTCAGCCTTATATCTTCCATCCCACTAAGATTTAGCAATTTTACAATGTGGGAATGGAAGAAATATACATTTTTCACCCAAAACCCTGATTTTAAGGGTTTTCAGACCACCCGATAGAGAAATTGGAATATCTCCCTTGATACTCAATGAAATATCACCAATCAAATGCCAAAGGAAATATTATTCAATTACCTATCCAACCATTATGGGCTTGGAGCATGAAAGTGAACATACAGTCCGTACCAAGTACGGGATCAACAAATTCTTCAAAAAACCACAGGAAAAATAACAAACTTCTTCAAAACATCAACATCAACCTTTCCTTGACCAAGAGAGGCATATTTTAAGTCTTACAAACTCCCTCCAACTTCTTGCAACTATCTTTTGAAAAGAGAGACGTTGGAAAACAACTAATCTCATGCTTTGACTTCTAATTGCCTAGTTAAGGCAATGTGAACAACTTCTACCAACTCGACCACAAAGAGCCTTCCAAAATGTGTCAAAGGAATTTAAAACCTTGTAAAAAAGTAAGATGACTCCCCTCAGGTGTCTAGATACAACAAGGCATCCCTTTTCCTTATTTTTCCAAGATGCACTAGACTTACAAAGGAGGATGAAGACCTTGTTGTACAAAGAAGTTGGTCACCAAGACCAAAAACTCAACCAAAAACCTAGAAGACCTACTACAAAGAATTGAAATGGTCCATAAGACCTTATTCCATCCATAAACCAAGAAAAAAAACATGACAAATTATTCTAGGTCCCTTAGACCCATGGGTGCTCCTGCACCATACTCCCAAGCAAGAAAAAGATCTCAAGTCCTCTTTGAGATCAGGTCTTGTACAGTAGTTCCATGCTGTTTAATATCATTTTCTGACATCCATGTTGCATCCTCTTCAGGTAGACCTTGCCATTTGACTAGGTATTCCTTGTAAACCTTCCTTCTAGTCTTCTTTGTCTCCTTGGTGTCGAGGATGTATTCAAGAGTCATAGGTTGGCTGGGGGGTAGTTCCTTCACCCAATCTTCATCCTCCATTGCTGTTGTACCTGCTCCATCACCTGCATTCACAAAAGCTTTGAAAAGATACAAGTCAGAAATGTTGAAGATAGGAGAGTTTGCCACCCCAGGAGGTAGCTCTATTTCATAAGCATTTTGGCCAAACTTGTGGACCACCTTGCAAGGTCATATCTTCTTCATCATGAGTTTGGTATACTTTCCTTTTGGAAGGCTCTCCTTCTTCAAGTGTGCCAACGCCAAGTCTCCAACCTTGAATTGGACATTCCTCTTCTTTAAATTTTCCTTTTCCTTATACTTCTCAACATTCTTTTGAAGGGTTTCCTTCACTTGTTGATGAATATCCCTGATTGTAACAACAAAGTCCTCACCTTGAGCACTTCTCTTAGCAACTCCTTGTAGATCTCTTAGTTCATAGACCCCTCTAGGGTGCATGCCATAGACTACTTCAAAGGGTTTACCAATGCTCCTATTCATGGAGTCATTATATGCAAATTCAGCCTGAGGTAAATCAGATCCCAAGCTTGTCCATGCTCCTTGGTAAGGCATCTTAAGAGGTTTCCCAATGATCTATTCACCACTTCAGTTTTTCCATCTGTTCGTGGATGGCATGCTAAATGAAATGATAGATTTTTTCCTTGAGTTTCTTCCACAAGGTCCTCCAAAAGTGACCAATGAATTTAGAATCCCTGTCAAAAACAATGCTTAAAGGCAGTCCATGTATCCTAACAACCTCCTTAAAGAAGAGACCTTCTATATGAGATGCATCATTGGTGCATTTGCAAGGAAGAAAATGTGCCATCTTACTACATCTATCAACTACCAAAAATATACTATCAAAACCTCTTTGGGTTCTAGGCAACCCCAAGACAAAGTTCATACTTACACACTCCCAAGGCCTATTGGGAATGGGCAGTGGCTGATAGAGTCTTGCATTTGATGAAGTTCCCTTTGCCCTTTGACATATTGTGCAGCCTTCCACATACCTTCTCACATCCACCTGCAACTTTGGCCAATAGTAAAATCTCCTAACTTGTTCCAAGGTCTTGTCAAGGCCAAAGTGACCTCCAAGACTCCCACTGTGTTTCTCCCTTATGATATTGTCTCTCATTGAGCATTTACACACACACAATTGGCTTCCTTTGAAGAGAAAACCATTCTGCAATAAAAAGTCAGAGAATTCACCATGAAAATAATTCAAATGCTGCTCACAAACATTGTATACCTCCTTGAAATATGAATCTTCATGATACATATCCTTCAATGCTTCAACCCCCATGCTCTGGAGTTGGATCTGTTGCACTACAAGTGCCCTTCTACTGAGAGCATCTGCCACCTTATTTGCTTAGCCCTTCTTATGCTTTATTGTGAAAGTATAGGCTTGCAAAGACTCTACCCACTTCATGTGCCTATGACTGAGTTTGTCCTGTGCATTCAAAAAACTCAAGGCATGATTATCAGTATAAACAACAAATTCTTTAGGTAACAAGTAGTGCCTCCACTTTTTGAGGGCTTGGACCATAGCATACAATTCCAAATCATAGTAAGAATACTTCCTCTTTGCTTCATTAAGTCTCTCATTGAAAAATGCAACCGGTCTGCCTTTGTGGCTCAAAATAGCCCCTATTGCTTGATTGCTAGCATCACACTCAATGGTAAAAACTTTATCAAAATCAGAGAGCACAAGTATAGGCTGTTGTGCTACTCCCATTTTCAGATATTCAAACCCTTTATCAGCCTCATTGGTCTAAGAAAACTTACCTTTGTTACCTCCTTTGATGGTGTCCAAGATTGGTGCACAAATTTGGCTAAAGTTCTTGATGAACTTTCTATAAAAGCTTGCAAGTCCATGGAAGCTTCTCACATCTCCCAAGGATTTTGGTGTTGGCCAAGTAAGAATAGCATCCACCTTTGAAGGATCCATCTTCAAACTTCCCTTGGAGATGACAAAACCAAGGTAGACTAGTTCTTCCTTCATGAATTCACACTTTTCCATGTTGATCAACAACTTCTCCTCTTGTAACCTCCTTAGTACCATGTCAAGGTGCTTTAAATGTTCTTCTTTAGACCTGCTAAACACAAAGATGTCATCCAAATAAACTACAACAAACTTTCCAATGAAAGGTCTCAATACCTCATTCATAAGGCACATAAATGTACTAGGGGCATTTGATAACCCAAAGGGCATCACCAACCACTCATAGAGCCCTGCATTAGTCTTAAAAGTTGTCTTCCATTCATCCCCTTCTCTGATCCTTATCTGATGGTACTTGCTCTTTAGATCAATCTTGGAAAATTAAGATGCTCCTGATAGACAATCCATGAGGTCCTCCATTCTTGGCATCAGGAACCTATATCTGATTGTGATCCTATTAATGGCTCTTGAATCAGTGCAAAGCCTCCAATTCCCATCCTTCCTTGGTGCTAGGATAGTAGGAACAACACACGGGCTGAAACTCTTCCTCACTAGCCCTTTATCCATCAACTCTTGCACTTGTCTTGCAATCTCCTCATTTTGAGCAGGTGTCATCTTGTATGTAGCCTTATTGGGCAATGTAGCCCCTAGAATCAGATCAATATGGTGGCTTATATCTCTAATGGGAGGTAGGGAACTAGGTAATTCATTCACCGTTATGTCCTTGTACCTTTCCAACAACTCTTGGACTTCCTTTGGTGCATCTTCCTTCTTCTTTGTGGGCAGATCTACTTCACTTTTTGGCTTCATAATCAGGAAGAATCCTCTTCCTCCTCCTTCCTTCAAGGTCTTCATGAACTCCTTCTCACCCACCATGAAAACACTATGCCCTTCATGCTTTTCCTTGTCTTCTTCTAGGAGAGGTGAAAGGTTGTAAGTCTTCCCATCCTTCACAATGGAGTATGTGTTCTTCTCCCCATCATGCTTGGTCTTCCTATCAAACTGCCAAGGCCTACCAAAAATAAATAGTTTAATTCTTGTACTCAAAATTTTGTTCATTAGATCTCATACATTATAAGTCATGATGTGGATCGCTATTGTAACTTTTTTGTGATTGAATAATTTGTTGTTTTATTTTCAGATGTTGGTTGTGGAAACACCTCCAAATGTTACAAGGGCAAGGGATATTGGTGTTTCATCCATTATACAATCCTCAATGGCTCTAATAGAGGAGGTATGAGGCAAATTACTAAATTTCAATTTACATTCGTTGTTATAGATGTTAGTTCTATTGAAAAATCAAACCATTATTGATTCACAGTTTAATTCCTATTTGGATGGTTTATACAGGGCTTGAGCACGCCTGAGCATCGGCATGCAAATATTTCCATCATGGAGAGTGATCATGAGATGGCCGTAAGTGATTATTTTGTTAAATATATTATTTTTTATAATGTAATTTCTATATATTAATGTCTTTACTTCTTATTGTAAGAGTTAAAACTTCACCAAGAGCTAAACCATAGGAGGAGCAGCAGGAGCACTCCTCGAGCACAATAAAAATGAGTGACGGACTTATCGCCATCGGATTGCCAAACAAAGGGAAAGAATTTATTTCCAGAGCATGGAGAGAAATGAATTTTGATTCCAGAGCTCTTTGTTGTATGCCTAGACATGACAATTTTGTACATATCTTGTATTGGGTATATTTGACATTGTATGCCTATATGGCATTCTCGTAAGCCTATATGGCTATTTTGTAACTATATATCGACATATATTGATGTATGCGTACATGGCTATTTGGTTAATACAAATATTTTTTATTGATGGTGTCCATATTTGCTCTTTTTGACAATGTCAAAAGCATGGCTGCATATAGATTAGGCAAAAAACTTTTCCTTTTAGATTAGCAATGCATGGAAGTTTCAAAAAGTATCCTTGATATTACAAAAAGATATGTTTATACCATAGCAGCAAAAATATTTTGGGGAAAAAATCGGCAAACCAAAGTATAAGATTTTTTGAAAAAATCGGGAAAAAGTCTAAAAAAAATCAGAAAAAAATCATATTTAAGAAAAAAGGTAAAAAAAAGTAGAACAAGAGATAAAAAAAATTTAAATTTTTTTTAAAGGCATTTCCATACCATAGAGATATAGAGAGCAAATAAAATAAAGAGTTTAGCTAATAAATTGTAAAAAATAGATTTTTGTAGTTTATATTCATATCGTTGATTACATTGCATTGCACATATTTCAAACTCAAAGCATTGCTTCACATTGCATAACTAATAACTCGATGTTGATAGATGACAAAATTTCAATTACAATATAGTTTTTACAAAATCAACCTAAGCAGTTACGCAATTACTTCACATTGCATAACTAATAACTAGGAGTAGCACAATTGCATTTGCTTGTCATGGCATTCTATGAGACCACATTTCTTTGAGGCATTTTTTCAAACAATTCACTGCCTTGTCTATACTACCACATTTTTGATACATGTCTACCAAAGCATTTTGTTAAATAGTTCAAGTTTGCCTTGTTGCTATGGCTGAAAGCCTAAAAGAAGTGCTTTCAAACAAGCTATGGATGCTTAGAAAGAATCTATCCAGCATAATAGTAAAGCAATATCATAGACAAGGTGTTCACTGAAAAAATGCCTCAAAAATAGTCTCATAATTGTCGGAATATAAGCGACAAGTAAAATCTTTGATTATCATGGCATTCCATCACCATGAGACTACATTTCTTTGGGAGCATTTTTTCAAAGAGTTCATTGCTTGTAATCTATGCTAACACATTTTCATACATGTCTATCAAAGCATTTTATCAAGCAGTTCATTGCGCACACTTTATGGCTAAAAGCCTAAAATAGGTGCTTTCAAACAAGCTATGGATTGTCATGGCATTTCCATCACCATGAGACCACATTTATTTGAGGCATTTTTTTCCAAGCAGTTCACTACCTTGTCTATGCTACCACATTTTCATACATGTTTACCAAGCATTTTTATCAAACAGTTCACCTCCTTGCTGCTATGGCTACAATCCTAAAATAGGTGCTTCCAAACAAGCTATGGATGCTTGGAAAAAATCTATCAAAGCATAATAATAAGCAATAGCATAGACAAGGCAAAAAACTGTTTGAATAAAAGCCTCAAAGAAATGTGGTCTCAATGGTGGTGGAATGCCATGACAATCCATAGCAATTTTCTTGTCATGGCATTCGTCATGCCATTCCATCACCATGACACCACATTTCTTTGAGGCATTTTTTCAAACAGTTCACTGCCTTGTCTATGCTACCACATTTTTCATACATGTTTACCAAAGCATTTTATCAAACAGTTCACCTCCTTGCTGCTATCGCTAAAATCCTAAAATAGGTGCTTCCAAACAAGCTATGGATGCTTGGAAAAAATCTATAAAAGCATAATAATAAGCAATAGCATAGACAAGGCAGCAAATTGTTTGAAAAAAAGCATCAAAGAAATGTGGTCTCAATGGTGGTGGAATGCCATGACAATCCATAGCAATTTGCTTGTGATGGCATTCGTCATGCCATTCCATCACCATGAAACCACATTTCTTTGAGGCATTTTTTCAAACAGTTCATTGCCTTGTCTATGTTACCACATTTTTCATACATGTCTACCAAAGCATTTTATCAAACAATTCACTGCCTTGCTACTATGGATAAAAGCCTAAAAAAAGTACTTTCAAACAAGCTATGGATGCTTGGAAAAAATCTATCAAAGCATAATAGTAAGCAACAAGCTATGGTCTCATGGTTTTTTTTCACGCGAAAATCATTGTGATTTTATTCACATTTTTTTGTAGGTTATAAACACATTTTTTTTTGCCAATTTTGTTGTTTTAAATGACATTCAAGTTTATGGTGGTTTTGTTGTTTTATATGATGATATGTGATATTCTAATCCTAATTCATGCTTCTAGGTTGCATAGATATATATATATTTTGTTTTACATGTTTTTGTACCAACAAACCCAAAACGAACTGAACCCCCCTCCAAAACATTTTGGCCAAACCAGCGAACCGAACCCCCAAACCTGAACCTCAAAACCTATTCCAACACTCTTCATTTTTCTTGCACAAACTTAATTGACCACCAAATTATGTTTCCCCTTGACTTTACCCACGTTTACTCCCTCAAACATCTATTTTTCATTCAAAACCCTATTTTTCCCAACTAGGGCATGTCATGCCATAACATGCCTGACCTCCCCTGTCCTTGCAGACCTTTTGAACACATTAAACTCCACAACCTCACCCTATTTCCAACCTATTCTAACTTATTTTCAAGCAATTTCTTCTTTTCACCTCTTCTAGCCTTGCTTTTAAGGGGCCTCAATTTTGAATTTTCAAAAGGGGCAGCATTAGTAATCTCTTCCAATGCCCTTACTAATGCTATTTTATTATTCCTACTTCCTATCCTACTTCCATCAGGCCCATATCACCGAGACACAACCTGAACAATAGGTGGAATGGCCTATTTCAATATACTACACTCAAACCCTTAAGGGATCGATCTGGTTGAACGTAGCTCATAGTGATTCCGCATGTTTGGGTGAGAAAGAGGACCATGCCTAGCGTGAACATGCCTATTCGAATGCGTTGGAACAATCCGTTTGGTCACACGAGTTGTAGAATGAAAGTTGCACCACTTTGCAACTTTCCACTGCTTCCATTTGACACTTTTTCCATCAACTGAAATATGGACACCACGGGAAAACAACTCTAAGATAATGAAAATTGAGAGAGGTTGTTGTAGAGGGGCCCAATACAATCCCATGGGATCAGACGAGAAGTTTCTAAGCGTCATGGTGTCCGAGTAACCTCATGCTAAAGTTTGCAGCCATTTTGCCCTTTGGACCCTTAAGGGATAGATTCGGTTGAACGCAACTCTGAGCGATTCCGCGTGTTTGGGTGTGAAAGAGGACCATGCCTAGCGTAAAAATGCCTATTCGGATGCATTGAACCAATTCGTTTGGTCACACGAGTTGCAGAATGAAAGTTGCACCACTTTGCAACTTTCCACTGCTTCCATTTGACACTTTTTTCATCAACTGAAACTTGGACACCATGGGAAAAACAATCTGAGATAACAAAAACCGAGAGAGGTTATTGTAGAGGGTCCCAATGTGATCCCATTGGATCAGACGAGAAGTTTCTAAGCGTCACAGTGTCCGAGTAACCTCATGTTGAAGTTTGCATCCATTTTTCCCTTTGGATCCTTAAGGGATCGATTCGGTTGAACGTAGTTCAAAGCGATTCCGCGTGTTTGGGTGCGAAAGAGGACCATGCCTAGCGTAAACATGCCTATTCAGACGCGTTGGAACAGTTCGTTTGGTCACACGAGTTGCAAAATGAAAGTTGCACCACTTTGCAACTTTCCACTACTTCCATTTGACACTTTTCCATCAGCTAAAATCTAGAGCGCCATGGGAGAAAACCACTCACGAGATAATGAAAACCGAGAGGTTATTGTAGGGGCTAATCACGATCGGAGGATCCAGACGAAGTTTCCTAAGCATCCACGATTAATGCGAATAACCTCATCTTTGAAGTTTGTAGCCATTTTACCCTTTGGACCCTTAAGGGATCGTCTGGTTGAGCATTAGCTTTCCCGAGGCGATTTTGCGTGTTGGAGTGCGAAGGACCATGCCTAGCGTAAACATGCCTATTTAGGCGTGTTGGAGCGGTGTTTGGTCACCTGCGAGTTGAGCGAAAGTTGCACCACTTTGCAACTTTCCATACCATTTGACACTTTTATCAACTAAAAATTGGAGACCCGCGGAAAACCACTCGAGATAACAAAAATGAGAGGTTATTGTAGAGGGTAACATGATCCCCATTGGATCGGGCGAAGTTTCTAAGCATCACGGTCTCGATAACCATCTTTGAAGTTTGCAGCCATTTGCCCTTTGGACCCTTAAAGGGATCAATCCGGTTGAACGTAGCTTGGAGCAATTCCGAGTGTTTGGGTGCGAAAGAGGACCATGAATAGTGTAAACATGCCTATTCGGATGCATTGGAACAATCCGTTTGGTCACACAAGTTGCAGAACAAAAGTTACACCACTTTGCAACTTTCCACTGCTTCCATTTAACACTTTTCATCAGCGGCCCGGACACCCGCGGGAAAACCACTCGAGATATGGCGAGATTTTTATTGTAGAGACTGATATTGATCCCATCGGGATTAGGCGAGGAAGTTTCTAAGCATCCGCGATTGTCAGTAACCTCATCGCGGGATTTAAACCATTTTTCCCTTTGGACCCTTAAGGGATGCGTCAGGTTGAGCGTAGCTTCGAGTCTCGTGTTTGGGTGCAAAGAGGACCATTCCTAGTGTAAAAATGCCTGTTAGGGCAGCGTTGGAGCGATCCGTTTGGTCACCGCGAGTTGTAGAGCGAAAGTTGCACCACTGGAACTTTTCCATTGCTTCCATTGACACTTTTTTCATCAACTGAAAACTGGACACCACAGGAAAACCACTTCGAGATAACAAAAACCGAGAGAGGTTATTGTAGAGGGGCCCAACATGATCTCATCGGATTAGACGAGAAGGTTCTAAGCATCATGGTGTCCGAGTAACCTCATGTTGAAGGTTGCAGCCATTTTTCCCTTTGGACCCTTAAGGGATCGATCTGGTTGAACAAAGGGTCTATACTCTAAACTTATCCAAACCTTACCAACTCTTGGGGAAGCAATTCTAAGGTGTTAAAACTTCAAAATCCACAATCAGATCGTAGTTATACCATCGTACAATGGGTGAACCACAAAACCCTCTATTGTAGCCTAACCCTAGGGGTTTATTGAAAATAATACTTCCAAAGCTAACCACAACCTAAAAATTACTCAAACAAGTTTTTGATACCCTACACAAGCTCAAACAATCATAAAATAACGCTTCCCTACACAAAAACATAATTCAACTCTTCAAAACCACCATTTTTCTTAAAGAAAACTCACTTTTACACACATGGGTTTCACACCCATCTCACTTTCAGACCTCCCCAACACTAAAAAATCATTCCCACAGCTTAATAATGTTAGTGCAGACCCATTCCTCAAGTTACAGAGGCTACACAAAGAGGAATGGGTCAAAAATCCATTTTTATTGACTCAAAACCTTCAAATGTACAAGTTCGGGCCGGTTTTAGTAAATTGATGATATTCTACTCCTTATTTGCCTCGATGAACAAAACCTATTGAATGGTGCTCCTGTACCAATCATACATTGACCTTCTTGTCCCTCCTAAATTTTGGATCACATCCATTACCTCCACATAAAACTCGGCATCCTTGGTCTTCTTGGTTCCCATGCCTTGATATGGTTATGCAAATGAAAATGAAGTAAAGTAATCATCTCCTTCTTCATTGGCTGGAAGAATGCATGCTTAATGTTTTGATACATGATATCAGCTCTCTCATCTACTCTCATGGTTGAATACCGATATTTAGTATGGTGGGCCTCCAGAGTTCCAGTCATCTTTCTTCCTCTTCCACCAAATGTTGGCCCAATCCACAAGTCTGCCAGCCTAATTGACTTTGTTTTTGAAAGCTGAAGTTTCTCCTGAGTCACTAGTGTTGCTCTGTCTGCCTTTTCAGACTCTTTCATTGCTACAGATCATCTCTAGGATTTAATCATTTGTACCACATGTGGTTGATGTGCTTTGAATCCTTGCATCTAAAGGAAATTTCCTCAACATAAATACTCTCTCAAGGTTAACAATCATACATTGACCTTCTTACCCATCTTAAAGTTTGGACCACATCCATTACCTCCACATAAAACTCGACATCCTTGGTCTTCTTGGCTCCCACGCCTTGATATGGTTATGCAAATGAAAATGAAGCAAAGTAATCACCTCCTTCTCTGCTGGCTGGAAGAATGCATGCTTAATGTTTTGATACATGATATCAACTCTCTCATCTACTCTCATGGTTGAATACCAAAATATAGTATGGTGGGCCTCTAGAGTTCTAGTCATATTTCTTCCCCTTCCACCAAATGCTGGCCCAATCCACACATCACACTTAACCTAATTGACTTTGTTTTTGAAAATTTGAAGTTTCTCTTGAGTCACCAGGTGTTGCTTTTGCAATACGCCTTTTAGGACTCTTTCATTGCCTCTGAGATAGATCTTTGGGATTTAATCATTTGGCACCACATGTGGTTGATGTGCTTTGAATCCTTGCATCTAAAGGAAATTTCCTCAACATAAATGCTCTCTCAAAGGTTAACAATCATACATTGACCTTCTTGCCCATATTAAAGTTTGGACCACATCCATTACCTCCCACATAAACTTGACATCCTTGGTCTTCTTGGTTCCCCGCCTTGATATGGTTATGCAAAATGAAAATGGAAACAAAGTAATCACCTCCTTCTCGGCGTTTGGAAGAATTCATGCTTAATGTTTTGATACATGATATCATCTCTCTCTTCTGCTCTCATGGTTGAATATCAAAATCCAGTATGGTGGGCCTCCAAAGTTCTAGTCATCTTTCTTCCTCTTCCACCAAATGTTATCCTGATCCACATGTCTGCCAACCTAATTGGATTTGTTTTTGAAAGCTAAAGTTTCTCACAGTCACACCAATGTAGCTCTCTGCCTTTTCAAACTCTTTCATTGCCTACAAATCGTCTTTTGGGATTTAATCATGCATACACATGGTTGATGTGCTTTGAATCATTAGTAATAGTCTTCAAAATTGGCTGCTAGTACAAGTTCATTATGCTTTCATAATACCTTATAACCATGGAGTTCAACCATTCCTTGATGCCATCAAGTGAAGATTGAGGAATGGCATCAATGCGGAGTACATCCAGCTTGAAGTCTTTGAAAACAATAGCCATATCAAATTCCTTTTTCCCAAGTCCTACTCTCTCAAGGTTAACAATCTCAATCTCACTGTGTGATTACTACTAAGAAAGGTAATTCCACCAACTCTACCAAACAATTTACCATAAGAATAATAAAAGCAGAGGCTTTGAAAGGAACTCCATGAAAACCAAGCTCTCTAAATGGTACATATCAAAGTCTAGATCAAAATATTTTAGATGAGGCTGCTCCCATAGCTCTCTTAATCGCTTGACAAAACCTTGAAACTTTGTACTGATTTTATTTTTCCTGTCCCTCTCTTGTTGTTCTTCCTCAATTTCATCAAGATCATACATTGACCTTCTTGACCCTCCTAAATTTTGGACCACATCCATTACCTCCACATAAAACTAGACATCCTTGGTCTTCTTGGTTCCCATGCCTTGATATGCTTATGCAAATGAAAATGAAGCAAAGTAATGATCTCCTTCTTCGTTGGTTGGAAGAATGCATGCTTAATGTTTTGATACATGATATCAA